>PVIW01010566.1:0-43341 GCA_004026585.1 Noctilio leporinus
TTGCTCTCGGTATAATTCAGGTGCTTGAGATTGGCAGCAATCCCTTTCCTGATGCTGCCTCTTTTTCTTGGTCAGGACTTTACAGTCTATAGTCTATATTCTAGCCGGTCTTGATGCTTGGCAGGCCCTCTGATTGTCACAATAGGGCTGATTCTGAGTGTCCGCCCCCAGGTAGGCTGGGCCTTCCACAGCCTGGCTGGGTTTTAGGGCTGCTGATGTTCTGGAGCCTGGCAGAGTTTCCTGCTCAGGACAGCCCCCAGGACTTCTGCAGCGCAGCCCGCAACTTTTCCGGTCCCTGTGACGACTGGCCCCACCCCTGCAGTTCCGGGAGGAGGCCGGGCCTGTGAGTCAACACTGTCCTGGGTCCGCCTACACTGTCCCGCCCTTCCGGGGTGAGCACCACGCCTCCAAGCCAATCAGCTCTCCGCAGAGTCCTTTACGCGGCCTCTGTGACGAGCTCCTCCCAGGCGTAGGCAGTGCGGCTTTTGTCTCCGGCAATGGCGGGTCGCCCGCCACAAGTTCCCGGCTTGCCGGCTCTCCGGCTTGCCTTTTGGATTTTCCCGCGGAGCCTGGGGGCCTGTGTGGTTGCGCCGGGCTGAGCCTCCCCCCTCGCAGGGGCTTCTAGCTGCTGTTTCCCCAGCGGCCCAGCAGCTCCGTTTTTCGGCCCTCTTGCCGCCCAGGCCGGTGCACTTCCCGCTCCCTGGCTCTGGCTTCCCACAGGACTCTTCTCCTCCGCCTCTAGCCCCGCGCGCCGCGAAACCTCCTCTCCCTGTTGCCGGGGTGAGTCTCTCCCACAGTCCCTCCCCTGCAAGAGTTCAATTCCGCGTTCCCTACGGTGTTTGCCCTCGCCACCCGCACTTCACTGCTGAGACTTCCAGTCGCCAGGGAGCCCGAAACTGGCCCCAGTCAAACGCGCCCCTCTGGGCAGAGCCACCCCTGCCCAGAGCCGACCTCGGCCCGCTGGCCGGCCGGTCGGGAATGCCTCACCTACTGTCCTGCTGGCCTCCTCTGCCTCTGGGCTCTGCTCCCCTGTGTCCAGATGCTGCTCGTTCCAATCCGCAGGGTCCTGAAGACGTCTCACGCTCCTTATCCTGTCCTCTAGCTGCTTTGGTACTCGAGAACACCATCAGCACTGCTCTCTACTCTGTCGCCATCTTCCCTCTATCATGACTTTTTTGAACATGTTTTCCATTCCTTGTTTCTCTTCACCTTCTGGTATCCCTATGATACGGATGTTGTTACGTTTCATGTTGTCCTGCAGCTCTCTTAACCCTTCTTCAGTCTTGTTCATCCTTTTTTTATTCTCTTGTACTGTCTTGGAGTATTTGTCTACATTATCCTCCAACTCGCTGATCCGGTCCTCTGCTTCCTCTAGCCTAATGTTGATTCCTTGTACTGTATTCTTCAATTCAGAAATTGTATTCTTCATTTCCTCCTGTCACTTATTGATAGTTTCCATATCCTTTTTCATGCTATTGTAGTTTTCAGTAAGTGCTTGGTAACTTCCCTGGAGTTCTTTGTAATTTCCCTGGAGTTCTTTGTAGTTCTCCTGGAGTTGTTTACAGTTTGCTTTGATGTGGCTGAGCTCACTGAGCTTCTCTATCATCATTCTTTTGAATTCCTTATCTGATATTCCAGGTGCCTCTGTTTCATTTTGTGTGCTTTCTGGGGATTCTTCCTTTCCTTTTGGAGATGGACTGATTTTTTTTTCCCCCATTTTGGGTGTCTGTTCTTGCTTGCTCTTTATTTATTTATTTATTTTTGTTCTTTCCTTGGGTTAACCTACTTTGCTTCCTTGCCTTAGTTGAGCACCCTTCTGTGATAGGAGATTTGTGGAGTTCAATGTTGCCATCTGCCAGATTTTCTCCACTTGCTGTTCTTGGTGTGTCCTTTATTTGGGCTTTCTGGTTGTATTCTGGGCCTGCGGGCTTTTAGCAGAAACAAAAACAAGCAAACAAAGAAAAAAACCAAAAAAATATACCAAACCAAACCAAGCCAAAAAAAAAAAAAAAAAAAAAAAAAAAAAAAAAAAAAAAAAAAAAAAAAAAAAAAAAAAAAAAAAAAAAAAAAAAAAAAAAAAAAAAAAAAAAAAAAAAAAATCAAAAGGAAAAAAGAAATAAAAATGATAATAATAATAGTAAGAAGAAAGGGTTTAGATGGCTATTCACCCTTAATAATCCCTGACTGGTCCAGATGGAGCCTGGACCTGAGGGCTTTTAGCAGAGGGGAAAAAAAAGAAAAAAGAAAAAACAGGGAGAAAGTCACAGGAGAAAGAGAAATCAATAGTAATAAAGAAAAGGTTTAGGTGTCTGTTCACCCTTTATGGTCTCTGTTTGCTACAGGTGGAGCCAGGACCAATGGGTTTTATCAGGGAGAAAAGGAGGGAGGAAGGGAGGGAGGGAGGGAGGGATGGAGGGAGGGAGGAAGGAAGGAAGGAAGGAAGGAAGGAAGGAAGGAAGAAAGAAAGAAAGAAAGAAAGAAGAAAGAAAGGAAAGAAAGAAAGAAAGAAAGAAAGAAAGAAAGAAAGAAAGGAAGAAAGAAAAATGGATGGGGGGAGAAAGTCACAAGACAAAGAGATATCAATATTAATAAAGAAAGGTTTTAGCTGTGTGTTCCCCCTTTATTATTTCTGATTGGTCCAGGTGGAGCCAGAACGCCAGAACCTGTGGGCTTTACCAGGAAGAAAAGGAAAAGAAAAATTAAAAAAAAAAAAAAAAAAAAAGGAAGGAAGAAAAGAATAAAGAAAGGGTTTAGAAAGGCTGGGGAAGGGAGGAATACTTAGATTGAGGACTGGGAATGCGTTATAGCCACAGAGTGAATAGACTTTAATTCGAGAGTAGGGGAGGGTCTTGGCTATTTAGGTAGATTGAGGTATGGTGGGGATTAAGAATATGTGATGAGTAACTTTTGCAAAGGATATGTTTGGGATTAATAGTTCATATTGCTCTCAGTATAACTCAGGTGCTTGAGATTGGCAGCAATCCCTTTCCTGATGCTGCCTCTTTTTCTTGGTCCAGACTTTACAGTCTATAGTCTATATTCTAGCTGGTCTTGGTGCATGGCAGGGCCTCTGATTGTCACAGTAGGGCTGATTCTGAGTGTCTGCCCCTAGGTAGGCTGGGCCTTCTGCAGCCTGGCTGGGTTTTAGGGCTGCCAGTATTTTGGAGCCCGCAGGGAGCCCCATCCCACTCCTGGCGGAGGTTTCTGCCCAGGACGTGCACCCAGCACTTCTGCAGGGCAGCCCGCAACTTTGCGGGTCCTTGTTATGACTGGCCCCACCCCCGCAGTTCTGGGAGGAAGCCGGGCCTGTCCATCAACACTGTCTGGGGTCCACCTACACTGTCCCGCCCTTCCGGGGTGGGCACCACGCCTCCAAGCCAACCTGCTCTCCTCGGAGTCCTTCACACAGTCTCTGTTATGATCCCCTCCCAGGCGTGGGCGGTGCGGCCTTTGTCTCCGGCAATGGCAGGTCAGTTACCCCCGCTACTGGTTCCCGGCTCACCGGCTCGCCATTTGGAGTTTCCTGGCGGAGCCTGGGAGCCTGTGTGGTTGTGTAGGGCTGGGCCTCCCCCCTCGCAGGGGCTTCTAGCTGCTGTTTCCCCAGTGGCCCAGCAGCACTGTTTTCGGCCCTCTCGCTGCCCCGGCAGGTGCACTTCCCGCTCCCCTGCTCTGGCTTCCCACAGGACTCTTCTCCTCCGCCTTTAGCCCTGAGAGGAGCCTCCTCTCCCTGTTGCCGGGGTGAGTCTCTCACACAGTCCCTCCCCTGCAAGAGTTCAATTCCGTGTTCCCTAAGGCGTTTGCCCTCGCAGCCCACACTTCACTGTTGAGACTTCCAGTCACCAGGGAGCCGGGAACTGGCCCCAGTTCAAAGGCGCCCCTCTGGGCAGAGCCACCACTGCCCAGAGCCGACCTTGGCCCGCCGGCTGGTCGGTCGGGAACGCCTCACCTACTGTCCTGCTGGCCTCCTCTGCCTCTGGGCTGTGCTCCCCTGTGTCCAGATGCTGTCCATTCCAATCCCTAGGGTCCTGAAGACGTCTCACACTCCCTGTCCTGTCCTCTAGCTGCTTTGGTACTCGAGAACACCATCAGCACTGCTCTCTACTCTGTCACCATCTTCTGCATCCTCACACTACTTCTTTTCTTTTCTTTTATCTTATTTATATTATTGTTTGCTGAGAACTTACTTGGTTTGATGTTATTCCCTTCTCTGTGGTAACTAAGCTACCACAGATTAGTTTGCTTGTTCTTGAACTTGATATAAATGGAAACATACAGTATGTAATCTATCTGGCTTCTTTCACTCATCTTTATGTTTGTTAGATTCACTCATGATATTGTATATGTCATCAATTCATTCTTATTTTACTTGAGTATTTTATTGAAATAATTTATTATGATTTATTTACCTATTCTTGGTTGTTTCCATTGGGAAATATTATGAATAAAGCTGCTTTGTACATATTTTGGGGCAGTCATATATATATATTTTTTTCTGTTAGAAATATACTCAGGAGTGAAATTATGGGTCAAGTTATACACATGACTTACTTTTCTACAAAAGCAAATAGTTCTGTATCACCAAATAGTTCTCCAAAGTGACATGCCAACTTACACTTTCACAAGCTCTTACTCTAGATGGAAGATTCTAATGGTCCAAGTTCTTTCCAAAGTATCATGTTGCTGGTTTTGTAGATAGTAGCTGTTACACTGTGATCAACCGTCCTTTGAAACAGACAGGATTATCTCTTTGTGTAGCTATGTAGGGTAACTCACTTGGGCAAGGTCATGGAGCAAGGGCATGGTGAAAGTACATGTGTCCAGCCCTCAGCATTACAGATTCCTGATCACTGTCATGCTTAAAAACCCTCAGGGGGTTCTGGTTGCTCAATGCATAAAATCCAAATTTCTCTTCCACAAGTTTGAGTCTTCTCTATCTGATCATGTCTTCCAGCTTTTTCTGTAGTTACCCTGTGCTAGTCACCATGAAAATAAGCCTGAAGGACTGAAATGTCTCATTCAATCTTCACAACAACCAAATGAAATAGGTTATATTACAACCCTTGTTTTGCAGAGTTGGGACTTGGAGGGATAGGGGGATTAAGAAACTGGTCTAACCCTTCTGTGGGCTACACAGTCAATAAGAGGCAGAGACAAGATTCAAATCAGGCAGACTAACTCAGGAAAATACTCTCTGAACTACAACTTCTGGCACTCCCCTGAAAATCTAATGTGGTGCTATAAGCACCCGTTGGAGAAGTCAGAAGCAGTTTCTGTCTGTCTGCCTGCTCAGCCCATACCAAAGTCTTGCAGATCCAGTTTAAGATTTGTTCTCTAACTGTTCTATGCACAATGCCTTTCTTTCTGTAAATAGATTCGAAAGTTCTAGTAAGAGGCTCAGTTCCAGGCACTTGGTATCTGCTTGGTAAACAGGATGCTTGGCTCAAGAACATGGGGCTGGGACTTGAAGCAGGCTGGTGGGGAAATGAGGAAGCCATGATGGGAGGGGCTGGGACTGAGTAATTGGCCAAAGGAAAACCCAACATTCACTTATAGCAATTGTAAGAGTAGTCAGAACATCACTCCTTCTAGTTGTTGGTATGGCTGTGCAGGGTTGATCCAGTTTTCAAGTTCTGGACTGTCTGTCAGATAGAGCAGGATCTCAGCAGCAGCTGGACACATTAGGGCCATAGTCAATTCACAGAGTGACTAGGCACAGCTGATTAAGGGAGCCGAGCTCCAGGGGGACATTAGTGTGCAGCCAACATGGAGACTCAGCCATGTGACCAAAGTCAGGTTATATTATGGGAGTGAGTGCACATGTGCCCAGGTCCTCTCAGAGTACTGGGTATTAGCTCAGGACAACATGACCCATTCCAGGTTCCTGGCTGCTAGGGAGGGGTTCCCCAAGTTCTGCCAGCCCTGGACATATATAAGCCAAGGCAGGGTCTAGAGCTGGGAATGAAAGCACTGAGCTACAAAAGGCTGGGGCCAACACTGATTTGCAAGTTCCTTGAGCACAAAGACCATGTCACATCAGACAGAGGCAATATGAGAATATGGGAAAGATTGGCAGACTTTATAGCCAGATTGCCTGAAGTCCATCAACTCCTGGTCCTGCTGCTTACCCACTGAATGGCCTTTGTCAAGCCATTTAACCTCTGTACCTCTGTCTTCCCATAAGGGTAAATGTAGGACCTACCTCAGAGGGTTGGTGTGAGGTGGAAAGAGGAGTGTGGGTAAAGCCCTTAGAACAATGCCTACATGTGTGGAACCCTTCTGCAGTTAATGAGCAGTATCCCACACCAGTCCAGGGTCTTGGCAGTCTTGCAGTGAAATGCCTGATTGAGAGTCTCAGAAAGGAGGTCTCCTTCCTAGATTTCAAATCCTCTGGCTCCCACACACCTCTTTCATCATGTGCTCTCAGCCCTTGATAGGGTATGCAGATGGAGCCTGGGAGCAAACCTTCTCGGCCAGCGTGCTGCAGTTCCTTGGCCTTGTGCACAGCACCTACCCACAGGATCCAGCTTGGCGGGCCCCGGAATTCCTCCAGACCTTGGCTGCCATCACCTTCCCCCTACAAACCCACAAGGTAGGACATGCCACAACCCTGTCCCAATGAATCAGGAGTAAGTGGTATCATCCTTCAAGAACAATGGGCAAAATTCCTCCCTTTCACCCCCTCTATCTCTAATTATGATATATTTTGAGTCAACTTGGCTGAAACAGTCAGTAAACAACTTGGTTAATTTTTCTTTCTCAGCTGAAAAGCAATTTGAGGTTATTTTCAACTCAGATTCAGTAATGTTTTTGAGTTGCTAGAAATCTCAGTAATTGGATGGCAGATCAAGTCCAATTCTATATGGAATCTCCACCCACTGATAATGTGAAACAATCAACTCCCAACAAATTTCATGCCAGGATGCCTGTGACTATGAGCCAGACTGAGGTGGGTGGGTGCCGGGTGGGGGATGCTAGAAGATTATCTTGCTTTGCTTTTTGTTCCCAGGCCTTACTACTGTTTATAGGCCATGACTCAGGACTCCTTCAAGTCAGAGGGTGAGCAGCAGAGGGACTAGCTGAGTCTTGAGGGTAGGTGTGAGTGTGTGACAGAGAAGGGGCAATGTCAAGAGATATGAGCAAGTTTGAGACTGGGAGCCAGTCTTAGCACATCAAGGGGGCTCAGTCAGTGGGTGTGGAGGATAGAAACCACCTTCTAAACCTGTATGTCACCCCCTCCTTGGTGTGTTAGGAAGCTGAGACCAGAACAGAGAATATGAGCTACTGATACTGACATCTGCCTTCGAATCTGTTACTGCAGCTAAAGGAGCATGCTAAAAGGCATAGAATGATAGGAGAGGGTTTAGAAGCCAGGGCAAGCACAGTGCTCATTCTATATTATCTGCTAAATGACCGACTGAATGAATGATGTGCTTTCAGCTAATCTTTTCAAGAAGTGTATTCACAGTGACAGCCTCCATCTATTGAGCTCCTACAGCAGACCTGAGCCTGGGGCTTCACATCACTCTGATTGGCGCCCTGCGCAGGTGGTGTGTCAGTTGGGGAAAGGGGGACTCACAGCTGTGAGTGGTGCTGATGAATGTCCTCTGGGGTTAATGGGGGCCTAAACCCTATCTTACAAAAATGGTTAAGGGAATAAAATACATCCCAGTTTATAGGATTAATAAGTGACAAAGCCAGGATTTAAATCTTACCCATCTCAACACTCTTTAAGATCCATATTCTTTCTATCACCATCATTTTAAAATAGTCAATCGGCCAGATAAAATTTAAGAGTAATTTGTTTTAATAAAAAGATTAAGTATAAAGACTAGAAGATTTTCAAAAATGGTTTGTTGGGCTAATGTTCACTAAAGTAATATGCCAGAAAAGTAAGAGTGGATGGGGTAGGAGATGGCACTCCACCCACAGAGGCCAGGCAGGGAGGAAGGACAAACCCATATGGAGAGGGCCAGAACCCTGATGTCCTGACCTTTTTAGCCTAGATCCCCACCCCAGCTCCTGCACAGTAGGGGCTGTTTGCTGAGTTGGGGGTTCCAGCTGGTTGCTTGAAGGCCACCAGAGCACACTTCCCAGGGCTCTTCCTCCCCAGCTCCACAGTTCCTGTCTGGGGGAGGGTCTGGCCCAAAGTCACCTCCCAGCTGAACTCAGATGAGCCAGGCCCTTCTCCACTTCCAAAACATTTATCCCCATACCTCCTTGCCTTGTTCCAATTTCAAGTCAGTTCCAAAAGGCCCTTGTTGCTCAGAAAATATGACAGATCATCTTCATGCAGAAAGCTGGTGTCCAGAAGGCTTTGGTGTTATGAATTTATATGGCATCTTTCCAGTCAAGGCTGAACAGAGCTAATTAATGGAGTCACTGACTCCCTAGGGGCCATTAAATTCATTTTATGGCTTAATTAAGAACAGCTGCATTAATTTTATGAATGAGCAAAGGGACGTGCCAACCAACGAATTCCTATGGACATTTCACTGGCTGGAAGTTAGGGATCCCTGGCCAGGTGTCCTTGGGCATGTCATTCAGCTTCCCAGCATTTCTGTTTTACTGGACATAGCTGGGCTAATGATGTCTGCCACATGCATATGTTTTACAAATATAACAATGAGAATGCGAAGACCGAGTGCTTCAGGGACTTGGATGCCAGAACTTTCTGAAGTCCTAGTGTCTCTTTTCACTTGAGGGTCCTTACCAGTCAACGTCAGAAAAGCCTGGGAGGCAGTAAAAGTGAGGGTTCTTCCGCAGGCAGGAACCAACTTTTTTGACCATATTCTGCAGCCAGGCACTGTGGAATGCACTGTTCTTTCATTTGTTCTCACACATCTCTGTGATGTCCCTTTCTGTATCTCCATTTGGCTCTGAGGAGGAAACAACTTGCCCAGGTCATGCTCTGGGCTTCCCTGCCAAGCACCAAAGGCCTCTCTTGCTCCATGCTCAGCTTCTTTTCATGACCTCTGCCTATCTTGGTTTCAGAGACCATTAACAGGTAGCCTTATGAGTCAGGAGTCCCTGGCTTCTATGGGTCCTCAATTTCTTTACATGTTAATGGGTTTGATCAGAATCTCACCCATGCATACCTCAATGGTAGACAAGAATGCACTTTGAGACAGTGCAGGCCAGTTACTCAGGGTTCTCTTCTCTTTAAGGAGGTCATGACTGCGTCTTCCCAGAATTCCAGCAGTCCTGGGGACAAGGCTGAAAGCGACAGCATTGTGGAGGGCCTGCAGGCTCCTCCTAGGTCACATCCCACACGGAAAGAGCTAAAGGTGTTCCTGCAGCTACTGTTGAGGGAGGTCCTGATTGCAGCTCCCAGCCCCAAGCAATGGCTGCCTCTGGAGCTGCTGCTGGAGGTGAGTGCACAGGGGCTGCTGGGCCATCTGCTGCAGGAGTGCGTGGGTACCACAAGAGTGGGGTATGTGGAGGGAGACTTCAGGGCTGATCCCTTGCAAGTCTACAACATCTCCTGGGGCTTTAGTGATATGGTGGGAGAGAGTCCTCCAGTAACTGCAGGCCCTGGCAGAGCAGGGGGCATACCACCAGTGAATAAAGAGATGAATGAGGGCAGGTCTTGGCCAGATTCCTAGAAGCAGACCCTAAAGGCAGGGATTGTAGAGAAGTGATTTATTAGGGGCTGTGCTCTCAAGGGAGGCAGAGAAAGGACACAAAGAGGATGAGGAAGAAGCTAGCCAGGAATGATTTCAGTCACAGCCTGGTCCCAAGGGGAGCACAAGTATACTATCTGCATTCTAGAGTTGGCCCTGCCTTAAGGAACCCAACAGGCAGTCATTGTCTGTGGGCCACCCCAACTTGACTTCTCACCCCAGGAAGTAGGTATCACTTCATGGATGAGGCAACTTGGTAAGCAGAAGACAATGACTTGGAAAAGGGGTGGGTGTGAGATATTGGCAGTCCACATTTGCAGCAGCTGCAGTATCAGCATACAAACCAGGCAAGGGAACCCAAGAAGCACTGAGTAGACAAGGTGGCCATGTGCCCGCTGTTTTAGTTCCCGGTGTACTTCCAGGCTTCTCCAGACAATTCAACCAGCCAACAGAAGCGAGACTTTCAGTCTGAGATCCTGCTCTCCACTATGGAAATATTTCGCGTGGTGAGTGGAGGTGACATGTCAGTGCTCAGAGGTGAGTGGGGGTGACTTGCTTCTTGCTGTTATGACACGGCTGCTGACAGCTAAGCAGGAAAGTCAGCATACCCACCGGCCACAGGCCCTCAGTTCCTAGAGGAGGCCTGGGTCTCAGTGCTGCAGGATGCTCTGGGAGCTCTGGGAAGATGTTATCCACAAATCTGCAGTGAGAGCTCACTTATCCTCCCTGGAGGCCCCTGGGAAGGCATACTTGCTTCTTTCCATTACACTGCTGCCATTGTTGGGCCACTTATAGAGAGAAAGTCCTCCTGCCTTCTGAGATAAAACAAGTTCTCTACCTTCAGTAGAATTGTGTTCTCTTCCCATGAGGAAAGTCAAGATGTCAAATGGAATTCAGCATTCTTCTGCTCAGCATTATATTCTTTGTATCTATGCCTGGGCATAGCAAATGTTTCTTAAACAAATGAACCTGGATGCAAACACTGCCATTGCCCCAAAGAAGCTCCTGATAAAATTAAACAAAGCCCTTTCTGTGGTTTCTAATCCGTGAAGCCCTTAGAGACACAACTCGTCTTCTGGATTCCTCTTTGGGCGCAACATAGAAACCCTGACTATTGGACTATCTGAAGTGTGGTAGAGCAGAGCAATGGAAAGTGTGAGCTCAGGAGTCCCAATTCTGGTCATGGTTCTTTCACTGGATGATGGTGTGACTCTGGATAGGTGTTTGCACCTGGCAGTGAGGACAACAATCATGGTGAACTCAGAGGTTGTTATTAGGGTTAGCTGAGATCATAGCACCCATGTCCAGGACAGATAATCCACATTACAACTTTATCCTCTCCCTGGCATAGCAGCAGGGCCTTGGGTCACTATGACAGTCTTCTTATTTATTTATGCCTCTTATTTATTTATTTTCCTCCACCCTCATTTCAATGGCCTCTGGAAGAAGGAGTGTTCCACACTTGCTCCCTCTCCACTTGGTTTGTATCACTGACTAGATTGTTCAAAGCCAATTTATTTAAAATAAATGTGTCTTCATTGGATACCTGTGTGTTAAGACCCCATCTTCAGAGCAACAGGGAATACAGAGGGCTACAATGGGGTATAAAGATATGAGTGAAATGTAGTTGGTTACCAAGAGGGATTGGACACTGTTGTGGAAAGAAGGCCATTCTGACTCTGATGATTTCTGAAACTCAATCTGTCTCCTCATTCCACTTTAGGCAGTAAAGAGCCTCAGCCAAACACAGAAGCTGCTGCTTCTTCCCTCACAAATATCTTCCACTTCACCCAGAAGCTGGTAGAGAAGCTGTACAGTGGGATGTTCTCAGCAGATCCCAGACACATCCTTCTCTTCATTATGGAACACATCATGGTGGTAAGAACCCCAGCTGGCCACAGTGGTGTGGGAAGTCCTACTGACCAACCAAATGTTTGTATGACACGCTGCTGGCTACGCAGTTGGTCCAGGCTGAGTTGCTGTCCTTCCTGGAAATGTGGGTGGAATGAGGACCTTTATGGCTAAGGCAATGCCTGGGGGATGTTGAGTGCCTGGTGGAGCTCTCATCTCAAGCCAGAGATCAATTTCAGTGGTTGGAAGCCACAGTTCCCTGTACTAACAACACCTGAGCTCTGTCCCCTTCTAGACTCTGCACATCTCCTTTGGGTTTTTATTGTGATTATTGGTTTAATTGTAATTGCTGTTATTCTTCATCAACAAAGAAAGGGGCAAAAATGTCTTTATCTCCAAAAGACCTGTTTCATTTTCTTAGTGTTCACCACCATTTTTCATGTTTGGGCTACTTCTATTATCCTTGCATGTGCTTTTCATATAAACATACCCATACATACAAATGCATGCCTGAAGATACACCCTTAGGGATAAGTGTGTATGTGCATATGTGCAGATTTTTTTTATTGAACATGTATATACACACATATACATTCTCAAAATTTTAAAGTTGAACTGTTTTTTATAGGGGAGGAGGTCCTTGTATCCCATTTTATTCTGGAAACCTTTTCCATCAAGTGGCCATTTGCTCTTGCCTTGAACCCTCCCTGCATGAGAACCTCACTATGAGACAAGGTCATCCCAACCATTGGGGCACCTGTTATCAGAGACCGCTTTCTCTTGCTCAGCTAAACTCTGCCTCTGGCAACTCCTCCCAGCTCAGCTCCTGGCTGTCCTATGCAGTAGAACGCAGGAGGGCCACTGTCCTTCCTCTTCATGCCTCACACACAGGAAGAGCAACATCAGCACCCCAAACACCCTTTTGTCTGTGGTCTGTGGAGATACTGTAGACCCCAGGACAATTTCTAGGGTGTGATAGTCAGTCTGGCCAGTACACAGTCCCAGGCAAGCCTGAAAATAATGCAGTCAGGTTTTTAGGAAAAACTAAGAAGGAAGAAGAACTATCCCTTGTCAGCTCTGGGAAGATTAAACTCAGATACTTAAGTTGAGAATGAAAGTAGCAGCTGAGTTCCTGATTTCATTCAGGCTGCTATCACAGAATGCCATGGCCTGGGGAGCTTAACAACAAACATTTAATTTACATAGTGCTGGAGGCTGGGAAGTCCAAGATCAAGGTCCTGGCAGATCCAGTGTCTGGTGAGGGCTTGCAGAGGCCACTTTCTTATTGTATCTTCACATGATGGAGGGAGAGGAAAAAGTTTCTCCCTGGTCTTTTCCTATCCTTATAGGAATCCCATCATAAGGGCTCAGTCCTCATGGCTTAATTACTTCCCAAAGACCCCATCTCCAAACACCTTTGCATTGGGGATTAGAGTTTCCACATATGATGAAATTTGGGGGAGAAGTTCTAAAATCATAAAGTGTTCACAAATATGTTAGGGCATGTGTGTGTGTGTGTGTGTGTGTGTTTAATTTTATTGTTGTTATATTACATCCATCCCCTTTTTGATCCCCTCTGTCCCCCTCCCCACCCACCCATTCCCCCCAAAGTCAATCCTTATGTGTTTATTTTATGATACAGGTCATCGAGAATGCCTCTTCACAAAAGGACACTGTCATCAGTGCTTTATACAGCAGTTTAAATAAAGTCATTCTTTATTGCCTATCCAAGCCCCAGCAGTCTCTCTCCGAATGCCTCAGCCTTCTCAGCATCCTGAACTTCCTACAGGATCACTGGGACATTATTTTTGCCACCTATAACTCCAATGCCAGCTTCCTCCTGTGTCTCATGCATTGTCTGTTTCTGCTCAGTGCAAGGAGGTAAGAGCAACCCACTTGTCTGTTTTCTTGCCCACCAGTAGTCAATGCAGAATAGTACCATTCAGAAAGATACTTGATTGAGGTCAATATAAATTATAGAATCCTTTTGTTTATCTGGTTTTCCAAATTATGTACTATATTTGGCAATATGGTAGGTCTTCCTCTAACCTGTCCATGTGACTGAGCATCTAGAATCATCATAAAATGGTAATTATTTAAAAAAATGGGTAATTTCCACATTCTCAGTTTGTAAAATTCTCCATTGATTTAATATTGGGGTTAGAAAACTCCAACACTAAATATGCACATTGATTTTTTGATGCAGGCAAACTTTGGAAATATTAACATTTGATAACTATAATCATAGAATTGAAAAACATATAAAATAAATGATATTATGCAAGCCAGGAACAGTTTGCTTACAGAAAAGCTATATAGCCAATTTATGATATAAGATAACATCTATAAGTACACTTGTGTAAGAAATACTACTAATAAAAAATTAATCCCATTTAAATCATTTTCTGATATTTCAAAGTTTGAAAATGTTACATTTCTCTCTGTGTGTACTTTCCTTATCTGGGTGTGGCAGTGTGTGTACCTCAGGTGTCCCCAGGGCCTTGGGGTCATACTTCCTGTGAGTATTATTAATGGAAGCCATGCTGAGTGGAGAGGAAGAGAGGACAATGGGATGATTTTATTTATCCCAGTACAACTTAAGTTATTCATAGAAAAAAACTACCCCAAATTCTGTCAGGTTGACTCTTAAACATTACAAAACATTGCTCTCTTGGAAGCACTTGTAAAATACTCCTAGTCAGCTAGCCCAGAGGAGGCACTGGTCTTTTTATTTGTCTGAAATAAAAATATCAATTTTCAGTGTGTCGATTAAATTGGGAGGGCTCTTTCTTTTCTGTATTTCAAGAATTAAGTCCTATCCATAATGAAAACAAAGGTAAAGAGGACAGAATGCCAATTGGTTTGTGAACTTTAAGTTCCACCTTCATGATATTCCTCCATTTAGGAAAATGGGCTTCAAAATCCGAAAGGACTTTATGCTAGGAACTTTAAGAATGGATATACTCTTATACTGCTATATATTTTTCATTTTCTTGTTTGTCATTTTTTGGTTCAACCATAAATATGTACTGAGTGTACATTCTACTTAGTTGGCTGAGGGATCCAGAAAAGAGGGCATATATACAGTATGTATTAACATGATTAGGAGCCCTGGAGCACACAGTTCATGGGGAACCTAATGTATAAACCACTGCACTACACTTAGAACCAACTACAGGATATGCAGGCCCTGGCAAAGTGCAAATGTAGGTCTCTTTTTCAAAAATTACAATGAATTTCAAAATAATAACAGAAGAGTCCAAGCATCAGGCCTTTCTGAGTATGGACCCTGTAACACTGTACAGGTCACAGGCCCATAAAGCTAGTCCTGGCCCCAGTCCAGGTAGTGTGAGATTCATGCCAAGCAAAGGCAGAGTTCAATGCTTTGAAAGTCTATACGAAGGAAACGACTGATTCTAATGGTGAGGAAACCAGGAGAGGGTTCAGGGGTCTGCTGGGAGGATTGAATGGGTTTAATAAGACAAGAACAAAAAAAATTTTTTTCTATTTTCCAGAATGCTATTATATAATATCTGCCACGGAAATTGTCATTTAGTTGTTTGCTTGAACTTGATTAGACAGTTTTTGCATATTAATGTGTACTGAGTTTGAAGGATAATTGTTTGTAATAAAGAACAGTGGCATAGTCACAAAGAATTTGGATTTTATAGTGAAAATTCTCTTGTCTACTAGTTATCCAGAAGGATTTGGATTGGAACCCAAGCCTAGAATGACTCCTTATCATCAAGTGTTTCTTTCTCCAAATGAAGAAGTGAGAGAAAAAAGAGTGAATGACTTCCCAAGTTTGAGTGATGGTACATTTTATTTGTTGTTTATTTGGGGGGAGTAGATAGACAATAAAGTGATTACTGCTGTTGCATTCTTCAGTTTATCTTTCCCAAGATGAGGAAACAAACTACTAAGGATATATTCAAAGGGTAAAAGGAGCCGTAGGAAATCCCAGAATGTTATAGTAATACAACAAGGTAACCTAAATGAGAATAATATCGGAGTGATCTTTGCATATTAAACATGCAATGGGGTGATGGATGAGGAGAGAACTCTATGGGACTTGGTTAGACTAAGAACTTGGTGTTAACAGTATTCCAGAGGACCTCACTGTAAGTTGATTTTACTTCTCAATTGGTGTCTTGAATTTTCCTTTGGACCACTAGATACCATCTCAGTTTACGCCATTATAGAGCTGTCCCTTCAACTTTCTTCCCTAAAGAACAGAAATGGAGGAAATAAACTCATTTGTTTTTATAAAATATTTAGCTAATATCAAGTCAGGTTAAAGGAATTAGCAATTTGTAAAATGAAAAAGGAACATTTAGATCCATGTGTTTGAGAGATTGCTCTCTCTCTTGGTCCAAGGAGTTTCAGCAGACCTTCTTCCACTATTTTAGTTTGCTACTACTTTCCATGTGAGATTTGTGATACTAGGTGGTAAGCATGAGAGCCTCTTTTCTGATCAGGTAGGTACTCAAAGCCAGTGCTAAAAAAATCTTGTGGATGAATAATATTGATTACAACATGAACATTAGCATTTGGGGACTTCATGGTAGAATGAACTGAGAAATGTCCATCCTCTTAGAGTGAAAAAACAGACTCTAGAGGCTGGTGCCAAAAGAGGGTACCCAGCAGTCCAAAATCAGAGAGGATTTTGGCACTGACAATGGACTTATAGTTGTGGGGCACAACAGACAGAATGGTTTG
The DNA here is from genome assembly GCA_004026585.1 of Noctilio leporinus. Lineage (NCBI taxonomy): Eukaryota > Metazoa > Chordata > Mammalia > Chiroptera > Noctilionidae > Noctilio > Noctilio leporinus. The sequence goes on from PVIW01010566.1 coordinate 16,191, forward strand.
GTAGATTTTTTCCATATCTTGGCAAATGCAAGGCACTGAACTGGGTGGCTGGTGGGAAGCTTGATCCAGTGCCAGGAAAGAGGACTGGCTTAGGTCTTGGTCCAATAGTTACAGTCTTAATTTTGGTCCATTCCCCTGAGAAGCTAATATTAAAAAATAGGTTGGAAGGAACTTTTTTTGGGAAAGGTATTTGGTTACCTAGAGCTCTCTCTCACAAGTGTCTCTCTGTGTGATATCTAACAGAATTGAGCAGTGAGAACAAAGAAGTTCCCTAAGCCTATCAATTATAATTTGCAACTTTGGACATGTGAAGCAGGCAGGGTTTGGTGGTAGGAAATTAGAAGCAGGGGAAAAGCCAGCTCATATAAATGCTGATAGCATTGCAAAGCTACGATGGTGTTCAAAAAGGATGTCAATGAAAGCAGCCACAACATGACATCTCCCATTCTCTCTGGGGGGAGCACAGAGGGTCCTGATCATGTGATGTCCTCTTCTTCTCAGTCCAGCACAGCATCCAGAAGATGGTGCAGATGCTCTGGCAGCAGCTTATGGCCCAGAGGCGGCAGGAGCTGGAAGACACCTTCAAGATTGATCTCTCTATAAAACCTGGGGAGAGAGAAGTGAAGATTGAAGAGGTCACTCCCCTCTGGGAGGAGACGATGCTCAAGGCCTGGCAGCACTATCTAGGTCTCTGCCCACTTGGCTCCAGGGAACAGAACTTCTGGGTGTCATAGAGTAGGACTTTCCTAAGGTTCCATGTGGGGCCCAGAGCCTTTTCAACCAAGAGCTTGTCTCTCATTCCTTTGGGGGTGGGATTTCCATCACTGAAGCTTCGTGATTCTTTGCTCACAAAGAATAAATGCTGCTTTGCCTCTTAGGTAAAAGGAAGGCCAGAGGTGTCAACCAGGCAAGCAGAATTTAGAAACTTCTTAGGCTGAAGGGCCACCATATCAGAGCTCCATCCTGTGCTCTGAAGCTTGGGGTTCTAGGTCTGCCCTGGTGTTCAACTACCAGATTTGAAGTCTGGCACCAAGTTATGCAGTGATCTAGGGCCTCAGATTCTCATGTTCCAAGTGAAAGTCTTCATCTCAAAGATATTAATGTCCCTTGTCACCATTTTTACCCTCATATTAGTCAATGCAGCTATGAGGATAATGTTTTAATTTTCTTTTTAAAGAGGTCATTGCTGTCAGATTATGACTTATAATATACTGGTAAGTCTTTCAGCATAACAAACTTCTCAGTTATCTGATAGTCAGTTATTTCCATTCATATTATCCCAGGCTACTCAGTGGTAGAGCACCTTTTATTTCCTTGGTTTCCCAAATTAGCCCTCACAAATATGTATCTACATACATATACAATTTGAACTCAGGATATAGTATATCTCATTTCTGGGAAAAGTTCAATAAAATAGGACATATATACTCTTATATAAGGGGGACCCAAAAAAAACAGAATTTAATTATAAAAAATTGTGCATTTATTTTTACATGTTTGAACTTCAGTCACCTCCAAGGCAGTCTCCATCTAATGCAGTACACTTATAGGGATATTTTTCCCCTCCTCAAAACAATTTTGAACTCATTGACTTTGATGCTTTTTAGCGCTTTTGCCATTTTTTGTTTCACCTCTTCCAGATCAGCAAAACACTTCCCTTTGAGGATTTTTTCATCAGGGAAACAAAAAATAAGTCTCTTGGGGCAAGATATGATTAATAGGGAGGGTGGGATAAGGGTGTCATGCAGTTTTTGATAAAAAACTATTGAACACACTCAGTGTGGTGTGGGCAGGTGCGTCTGTAAATCACCCATCATGAAGTGGGAAAATGCATTGAGAGTTTCTAAAAAAAAATTCACTGAAGTTGAATGCATCCTATCACAACAATGCCAACTGGTACACTGAGTTCCTAGGACACTCACCTAGCAGAGGAAGCCTGTACTGCAAGAGGTCTGTCCTCCAGAAGATAATTCTGTTTGTTGCAGGGCTCCCCGCTCATATATGCATACATATAGTGGAACAAAGTAGTGAAATTGACTTTAAGCTTACAAATGGTTCTCCTTTTGCCAACAACCTTATTTTGCAAACTTCCTGTATTTTGGGGTCTGTGTTTTAAACACATAATCTTATTCATTCTCCATGACACCACTATGAGGCTAATTATTATTATTCCCATTTTATTGGATGAGAACACGGAGGCCTAGGAGCTTTAGCTGACTTGCATAACAGTGAGCTATGGAGCTAAAAGCTAAGCCAGGCTTGGTGACCCAGAAACTCCTATTACATTTATAGTCACAAGGTGGCAATGTGAGCTGGTTGCTTGGGCTGTTTCTCTTACTGGAGGCAGGCACACTGGGCTGGTGCCTCTGGCTGGCCTTTAACAGCCAAGCCAGCTGTAGAAATAGTATGCTCTCCTCTCAGTTTCTCCTCTGACAGTCTTTGCTTTTCTGTCTCCAGCATCCGAGAAGAAATCCCTGGCCAGTCGCTCAAATGTTGGACACCACAGCAAAGTCACTTCATGGAGTGGAAGCTTGTCCTCTGCCATGAGGCTGATCCCCGGGAGGCAGGTCAAGGACCCCGAGTGTAAGATAGAGGTGAGCCCAGAGTGCTTTTCCTTCGAGAAGTATCAGGCATTTTCTTCAACCCCCATGAGTCATGGCTTCTCTCTCTGTTGTCACTAGACAAATCTAATTATATGTCATTCTGAGCTTTTAAGGGTATGCATGTGGCTTCCCAGTTGAGGATACATCTAGGGGAGCTAGGACTTAGGCTAGCTTTAAATGAAGTAAATATGGGCTCCCCTTAAATGCCAAGAGCAGGTGCTTTTTATGGCATACTAGGGGGAGGAAAAGACAAAAAAGGGGAACAGTTTAGTCAAGGAACTAGTATGTAAATGACCCATGGACATGGACAACATGTGGGGTTGACTGTGAGAAAGGAGATAGGGAGGGTGGAATAAGGGAGGGCAATAGGGGAAAATGGGATAAATGTAATACAACAACAATAATAATAAAAACAAAAACAAACCCATCCTCTACCCATTCTCCTTTTGAGTCAGGTGTGCCCAGTCAGCACTAGCCCATACCTCAGTAGGAGCTGCATGTGTGGGCTCAGCAAAGGGGGAAGAAAATGTTAGTGATATTACTGGAGATGTAATGTTAGATCCTCTTGACTAGATGGAGCTGAGACATTGGAGTTTTCTAATTCATTTCTGTAAAGCTGCATAACAAATGAGCCTAAAACTCAGTGGCACCAACAATGTTTTTTTTTTTTTTTTGATCAACTGTGGTAAGGAATTTGGAGCATAGCAGGTTTGGGACATGTCTCTACTCCAGGATGTCTGGACCTTTTCTAGAATCATTGGAAGGATCTTTTACTCATTCATCTGGTGGTTGCTGCTCACTTTAGTCTGAAACCTTATCTCAAACTATTGGTCAGAACACCTACACATTGCTTCTCCATGTGTGTGGGGCTTCCTTAACCTTCAAGGACCATTTCCCTCAGGAGGGGAAAGGAGAGAGAGAGAGAGAGAGAGAGAGAGAGAGAGAGAGAGAGAGAGAGAGAGAGAGAGAGAGAGAGAGAGAGGGAGGGAGGGAGGGGGAGAGAAAGAGAGAGAGAGAACTAGACAGAAGCTACATTGCCTTATTGTTTTTGTTTTGCATTCTATGACCTTGCTTTGGAAGCTATGCAGAGTGATCTCTGCTGTGTTCTTTGGGTTGAGATAGGCACAAAATTCTGCCCAGGTTCAAGAACAGGTAAATATATTCTACTTCTTGGGGAGAAAGTGGCAAATTTCTGCAAGAGCATGTAGGCTCCTTTTTGTTGTTGTTGTTGTTATTGATTTATTGTTGTTGTATTACATTTGTCCCCTTTTTTTCCTTTATTTTTTTCCACTGACCCACCTACCATATCCCTTCTCCCAGTCAGCCCCCACCTTGTTGTTCATGTCCATGGATCATTTATACTAGCTCCTTGACTAAACCCTTTCCCTTCTTTCCCCCTTTCTCCCTCTTCCCCTCACCTCTGGTCACTGTCAGTCTATTCCTTGTTTCTGTGCTTCTGATTCTATTTTGCTTGTTCATTAGTTTCCAGTATTAGGAGAGATCATTTGTTATTTTTCTTTTGCTACCTAACTTATTTTACTAAGCATAATACTCTCCATTTCCACCCATGCTATCACAAAAGGTAGGAGTTCTTTCTTTCTGTTGTGTAGTATTCCACTGTGTAAATGTACTAAAGTTTTTTTTTTTTAATTTTATTGTTGTTGTATTACATCCATCCCCATTTTGCTCCCCTCTGTCCCCCTCCCCACCCACTCATTCCCCTCAAAGTCAATCCCACCTGTTGTCCATGTCCAGGATTCCTTTATACTAGGTTCTTGTCTATACTGCTCCCCTTCCTTGCCTCTGCCTCCCAACTCCCCCCAACCCCCTTCCCCCTGACCACTGAAGACCTATTCACTGTATTCATATATTTGGTTCTGTTTTGCTTGTTGTTAGTTTTGTTCATTATTGTCCTGTAATGGGTAAGATCATATGGTATTTGTCCTTCACTGACTGGCTTATTTCACGAAGCCTAATACTCTCCAGTTCCATCCATGTTGTTGCAAAGGGTACAAATTCCTTCTTTCTTTCTGCTGTATAATATTCCATTGTGTAAATGTACCAAAGTGTTTTGATCCAATCATCCACTGATGGGCACTTAGGCTGTTTCCAGCACTTGGCTATTATAAATAGTGCTGTTATGAATATAGGTGTACATAGGTTCTTATGAATTGGTGTTTCAGGGTCAGAATGGCAATCATCAACAAATCAACAAACAACAAGTGTTGGTGAGGATGTGGGGCAAAGGGAACCCTCGTGCACTGTTGGTGGGAATGTAGGCTGGTGCAACCACTGTGGAAAACAGTATGGGATTTCCTTAAAAAACTAAAAATGGAACTGCCTTTTGCTCCAGCAATTCCACTACTTGGACTTTACTAAAGTTTTTAATCTAATCATCCACTGATGGGCACTTAAGCTGTTTCTATCACTTGGCTATTACAAATAGCACTTCTGTGAACATAGGGATGCATAAGTTCTTCTGAATTGGTGTTTCAGGATTCTTTGGGTATAATCCCAGCAGTGGAATTGCTGGATCAAAAGACAAATCCATTTTTAGTTTTTTGAGTAAATTCCTTACTGTTTTCCGTAGTGGCTGCACAAGTCTGCATTTCCACAAGCAGTGCACTAGGATTCCCTTTTCTCCACATCCTCATCATTTGTTTGTTGATTTGTTGATGATGGCCTTTCTGACAGGTGTGAGGTGGTATCTTATTGTGGTTTTAATTTGCATCTCTCTGATAACTAGTGATGTTGAGCATTCTTTTATATGCCTTTGGGCCCTTTGTATGTCTTCCTCAGGGAGTTGTCTGTTCAGGTCCTTTGCCCATGTTTTAATTAGGCTGGCTGTCTCCCTGGTGTTTGAGTTGCATAAGTTCTTAATATATTTTGGATATCAAACCCTTATCTGAGGTATCATTGGTAAATATGTTTCCCCATACAGTTGGATCCTTTTTCATTTTGCTGATGTTTTGTTTAGCTGAGTAGAAGCTTTTTAGTTTGATGTAGTCTCATTTGTTTATTTGTTCTTTATTTCCCTTGCCCTAGGAGAAATAATCTCCATATAACACGGCACTTCTATAACACAGTTTCACTTTAACACAGGTTGAGAACTGGGGGAAGTCTTCATACAACATGGAGTGTAATACAAGCTTTTAAGAGCAAAATAAATCTCATTCAAAATTAGGGAAGTCCCTGAACAATATGGAATATAGTAAGAGCTTTTAAGGGCAAAAGATACTTCATTTGAAATTTTTCATTTTGAGCATGGATGTCATGTCAGATTTGTCTGTGGAATTTTTTTTTTTTTAAAGATTTTATTTCATTATTTTTTAGAGAGAGGGGAAGGGAGAGAGGCAGAGAGGGAGAGAGACATCAATGTATGGTTGCTTTTCACCTGCCTACAGCCACAGACCTGACTGGAGACCTGGTTTGAAACCTGGTTATGTGCCCTGGCTGGGGAATCGAACCTGCGACCTTTGGGTTCATAGGCCGGCACCTTATCCACTATGCTTCCAGCCAGGGGGTGTCTGTGGAATTTTTAAATTTATTAGAAATTTAAATTGGTTTTGTTTGTGGAGTATTAGGTAGTAACAGACTTTTTGCAAAAAGTATAGGATAGAAGTCAAAATAATGCTGAAGAAAGTTCGGAGGATGAAGACATCTTGTCAAAAAGTAAACATCCTTGTTAAATGGCACTTAGTAGTGATAATGAAGAAAACATTATTTAATACATATTGATATGTTATAATTTTGGTGAAAATTGCTTTAATAAAGATATTTCTCTTAATTATAAAAATATTATAGTATGTTCTAATTTTTGGAAGCTGACTTCTTTTTTGTACTTGTTCTTTGGTTCTTTGTTTCATGTAATATGGATCTGTATAACATGGCATTTTTTAGAAACTGAACAGCCATGTTATATGAAGATTACCTGTATTGCTATGTGTGATATCTGAAATTTTACCCCCTACATTTTCTTCTACGGCTTTTAAGTCCTTTATCCATCTTGAGTTTATCCTGGAGTATGGTGTATGTTGGTGGTCTAGTTTCATTTTTTTGCATGTTCCTGTCCAGTTCTCCCAATGCCACTTGCTGAAGAGGCTATTTTCACTCCATTTTATGTTTCTCCCCGCTTTGTTGAATATTAGTTAACCATAGAGACCTGAGTTTATTTCTGGGCTCTCTATTCTGTTCCATTGATCTATGTGCCTATTCTTCTGCTAGTACCAGACTATGTTGATTACAGTGGCCTTGTACTATAGTTTGATATCCAGTATTGTGGTTCCTCCTACTTTGGTTTGTTTGTTTGTTTGTTTGTTTGTTTGTTTTTCCAAGATTGCTGTGGCTATTTGTGGTTGTTTTTGGCTCCATATAAATTTTTGAAATATTTTTCCTAGATCTGGGAAATATGTCATTAGTATTTTAATAGGGATTACATTGAATCTCTAAATGGTTTTGGATAGTATGGACATTTAATGATGTTAATTCTTCCTATCCATGAACATGTTATGTGTTTCCATTTATTTATATCTTTCTTAATTTCTATCTTCAATGTTCTGTAGTTTTCTGAGTACAGGTCTTTTACCTCCTTGGTTAAGTTTATCCCTAGGTACTTTATTTTTCTTGTTCCTATAGTAAATGGGATTTTTTTCTAGTTTCTATCTCTGATGTTTCATTGTTGGTATACAAAAATGCTTCTGATTTCTGGATATTGACTTTGAATCAGCTATTTTGCCAAATCCACTTATGAGGTTGAGTAGTTTTTTGGTGGAGTCTATTGGGTTTTCTATATACACTATCATGTCATCTGAAGATAATGATGTTTTTACTTCCTTTTTTCCAATTTGTATGTCTTTAATTCCTTCTTCTTGTTTGATCAATATGGTTAGAACTTCCAAAACTATGTTGACTAGAAGTGGAATGAGTGAACACCTTTATCCTGTTCCTGATCTTAGGGAGAAGGCTTTTAGTTTTTGCCCATTGAGTATGATTTTAGTTGCAGGTTTCTCATATATGGCCTTTATTATGTTGAGGTATGCTCCCTCTATTCCCATTTTGTTGAGCATTTTTAACAATAAATAAGTGCTGTACTTTATCAAATGCTTTTTTAGCATCTATGGATATGATCATATAGTTTTTGTCCTTCATTTTGTTTATGTGAAAAATTACACTTATTGATTTGCAAATATTATACTATCCTTGCATCCCTAGGATGAAACTTACTTGGTCATGGTGCATGATCTTTTTAATGTATTGCTGGATCTGGTTTGCCAATATTTTGTTGAGGATTTTGTGATTTATGTTCATCAGTGACATTGGCCTATAGTTTTCTTGCTTTGTTGTGGCTTGACCTGGTTTTGGAATTAGAATAATAATGGCCTCATATAAAGTGTTTGTGAGTCTTAGCTCTTCTTGGATTTTTTTGTAATAGTTTGAGATGGATAGGAGTTAGTTCTTCCATAAATGCTTAGTAAAATTTGCCTGTGTAGGCATTCAGTCAGGGACTTTTATGTGATGGGAGTTTTTTGATTACTGCTTCAATTTCTCTAGTTGTTATTGGTCTATTTAGGCATTCTTCTTCTTGATCCAGTTTTGGAAAATTATATGGTTCCAGAAATTTATTCATTTCACCCAGGTTGTGAAATTTCTTGTCTTATAGTTGTTTGTAGTAATTTCTTACAATCCTTTGTATTTCTGTGATATTGGTTGTGATTTACCCTCTTTTGTTTCTGATTTTATTTATTTGGTTTCTCTCTCTCTCTTTATTTTTCTTGCCAAGTTTGGGTACAGGTTTGTTAATTTTGTTTATCTTTTCAAACAACCAGCTCCTGGATTTCTTGATCCTTTGAATTGTTCTTTTAGCATCTATGTCATTTGATTCTGCTCTGATCTTGATTATTTCTTTCTTCTATTTGCTCTGGGATTTGTTTGTTTTTGTCCCTCTAGTTCTTGTAGCTTTAGGGTTAGGTGTTAGGTTGTTTCTTTTATATTATTTTATCCTTTTTAGGTAGGCCTGTATTGCTATGAACTTCCCTCTTAGGACTACCTTCACTGTGTCCCATAGGTTTTGGGTTGTTGTGTGCTCATTTTCATTTGTTTCAAGAAACTTTTTGATTTCTTCCTTGATCTCATTGTCAGCTCATTCATTATTTAATAACATGGTATTCTGTCTTCATGAATTTGAATGGTTTTGAGTTATTTCCTTGAGGTTGGCTTCTAGTTTCAAGCCATTGTGATCTGAGAAGACGCTTGATATATTTTCAATTTTCTTGAATTTGTGGAGGCTTGTCTTGTGTCCTACCATGTGGCCTCTCTTTGGAAATGTTCCATGTGCATTTGAAAAGAATATGTATTTTGCTATTTTGGGGTGAAAATTTCTGTATATATTAATCATGTCCATTTGATCTAGAGTGTTGTTCAATGCCATAATATCCTTGGTGTTTTAGGTTCTCTTTGAAAAAACACAATCTGTCATATTTTTTTTTTTTATTTTATTGTTGCTGTATTACATCCATCCCTTTTTTACTCCCCTCTGTCCCCCTCCCTACCCACCCTTTCCCCCCAAAGTGTCATATTTTTAATGTTGGGAGTCACTGACATATCTTCAGAGGCAAGCTAAGATCATTGAACAGACATGGCTTTAGGGTCAGGAGGCCTTGGGCAGTTTATTAACCTTCCCTGAGTCTTTATCTCCTTGCCCCCATACTGGGACAAATAACTGTGAGAAGCTGTGGGAAAGGGCTCCCCAGGGAAGTGTAGTAGATGGTTTATAGACATATCATACAATTTGAGGTCTCTGCCCATTTAACTTTTGAAAGTGAGCTTGACTCCAAATCTCACCTGCTCAGAATCTGGGCCCTACTGTCCTGAGTGTCCACTGTGGTCAGCAACTAATGGGGAGAGCCCTGTCATCAGATACTGGGAAGAAGAAAGAAATAAAGGGCTTCCTTCAAACCCCCAGGCAGTCAAGGTTAGGAGTGTTTCTTTGTTCTAAGCTTCTGAAACCAGAGGCCTTAGGACATATGGAAAAAGAGTCTAACCACAGAAGAGAAGACAGCAAATGAGCTAGCATGGGTTTGCTGGCCTCCTGGTTCAAAATCAGGGTAGGCTGGGTCCTGAGCACTTGGGATTGTGGAAGACACTGCTCAGGAAGTGTGTGGACAGATTCATTGACTGAATGAGGGTGTGAATAACTTGGATTTTGTATCAGCTGCACCACAGAGTTATTATAAGCTCCATTTTATGAATGTGGCAACTTAATCTAAAAAATAGTCAAGGGATTTGCAACCAGGAGGTGGCAAAGTGAAGGTATTATTTCTCACCTTTGTGTTGCCATGCATGAGCTTGGCCTGTCGTAACCTCTCAGAGCCTCAATTCCTGAACACAGAACTGGTAATGTGCTCTGTTTACACTAGAATATGTGGAAACACTTGGAAATGGAAAGTTCTTTAGAAATAGAAGACAGTTTACAAAACTCCATTTTACTGTATAGCTTTCTCTACTTAGGGAAAGATCTTATCACATAGGATGTTACTGCACTGAGCCCTGTGAGCTAGAGCATCCCTATTTGCCCAAATACTTGTCTTTGACCAGTGCCATTTGTGGCAGGAAGGATCCTGCCCCTTTTTCCTTGGCTTCACCCTGGAGCTTCTACTCCTTGACCAAATCAGTACTACCCCTGGGAGGTCAAGCCTGTCTGTCTTGGAGCTAGGGAAGGGATGGCTGGGATGCTGGGCATGGACATGCATCTTATGGGTTATATATATAGGCTATGAATGCTGCCTCTTGCCAGTGCCACACTCCTTTACAGGTTACTGTCATTGGCTCAGCTGCTTTCGAGTCCTGGGGAGATAGGTTGAGAAATCAGCTGATCTGAGGGAAGCTTGAATAGGCTCCAATATTTGAGGGCATGTAGATTACCAAATGGCTTGTCACAGTTCACTTTTGAGAGATCTAGAAAAAAATAATATTTAACTTTGACTCTGTCTTCTTGTGAAGGCAGGCTATTGAAGATGTTTCTACATTATCTGAGTTCTCATTCATTCATTTATTCAACAAATGCTCATTAAGTGCTGACTCTGCATCTTGGTCTAAACACTGAAGTTATAGAAGAGAGAAAAATTAATCTCATCTTTGCTTTAATGGGGTCTACTTGGTAAGGGGTGAAGATTGACTATAAATGTAGAGGGTGCTAATTACAATCAGGAAAAATAGAGCAGGGAGGTGCCAGGCTGTTCAGGTGGAAGTGGTCAGATGCCCCATCTGGCAGGAGGTATGGGAGCAAAGAAATAGGGAAGGACATGCTCTTTGTTATGCTTCAGGAAAGAATGGTCAGGTAGAGAGGACCCCCAGGCCAAGGTACCAAGGCAAGCATGTGTGAGGGTGTCCAAGGGAAGCAATAGCCTGTGTGTCTGGACTAAAGTGGAGAAACGACAGCCTCAGTTGAGAACATCACCCTCAGTTATTATTCCCAGAACAATCTGTGCTTTCTTACAGCAACTCATGACCAGCAGAACTCTGTCACTGCTATGTTTTCCTCTTTGATCTGGGCACTCAGGAGCTTAGAGAGATAGGTGTAGCCCCATTCTTGTAACTGCACACACCCTAGTGTGATAAACCTCTGCAAAACACATGTGTGTGCACACACCCCTGTCCCTGGCCTCTTCCTTCTTATTTGAGCCCCACTTCCTATTTTCAAACATGATTTGTTTATCCTGTCTACAACTTAATAGCCTGTGGGCTTTTTAAAGCCAAATTATTTTTGAAACAGTAGATTATGTTTTAATTTTGAAAATTAGCTGCATCTTTGCTTAGCAACATCCTATTCTAGTACCTCAGTCTGGGCTGGGCACAGTGCCTGTTACATAGAAGGTTCTTAAAGAATGTGTAGGGAGACCTGGCTGGTGGCACAGTGATAAGGCAATGGCCTGAAAACCCAAAGGCTGCTGGTTTGATTCCCTAGCCAGGGCACATAACCAGGTTGCAAGCCAGGTCTCCAGCCAGATCCGTAGCTGGACGCAGGTGAAAGGCAACCATACATTGATGTCTCTCTCCCTCTCTCCCTCTATCCCTTCCCCACTCTCTAAATATAATTAATAAAATCTTAAAAAAAAAAAGAATGTGTAGGGAACTGCATGGAGCTCCCTGGCCTTTGGCTGGCGTAGAACTTATTAGCCTCAGACCCTATGTTTGGTACATGTCCTCATGAGATGGTTGCTAACAGAAGGCACAACTTTTCAGGTACATATGTACATTGTGATGTCATAGAATAAGAGCATCAACTATTTGCCCTGGGGTCTGTTTAATTATTTTTAAAAATTAATTTTGATTATTACAGCTGATTACACCTCAGTGAGCAATGTAATTGATATTTTCTAATGTATCCCAAGGAACATTTTGTACAACACACTTTTTGTTGTTGAAGGTTAAAGACTCTGTTATTGGTTTTCCCCTAAATATGCCCACATCATTAGTCCCTCCAGTGAGAAGGTTGCCATCTGGAAAGAGCAGCATGGAGACATTATTCAGGCACAAGTGCATGAAATTGGTGTTTCTGCATCTTCTGTCTCTCTTCTGGAAAGGAGAGGCTTGTAATTAAAGGAGTTGGTTTTGGAGGAAACATTATTCATTTGGTGTTATTCCTTATCATGTCAGTCTCTGACAGCTCTGCAGCACTGATAAATTATTCCTTGGAGCCAGACACACAGTGTACAAGTCCTAATTCCTTTTACCTGCCTGCATCCTTAGTAGAAAATGTTTTCTTCTTGGCAGATGAGGTTTGGAGGCAAGGCTGATATGATAGATGCTATTTCTTCTTTTTCTTCCTCTGACCCCTTTCAGAGTCCCTCATGGGATCCAGTTGTGAAGTCACAGTCTCTACCAGGGTGGAGGCTGTGGTGTCAGCTAGTTAGACAGAGGGTGGGATCCTGGTCTCCCTCAAGGGCACCAAAGGCCAACTCAGGGTGTCCTGGGAGTTGCTTTATCATTCCACCCCAGTGTGGTCAGCTATCTCTCTTCACAGCCGTGGTCAGGATTTTGCTTGCCATCCAAGTGTCAGACTTTTTTGTTTGTTTGTTTAAAAACAAGTTGAATAAACATCAGCAATCAATGTTAGTTTCTTAGTTTTGACAGATGAACCATGACGATGGTGTCAGTCAAAATGATGTTAACCTATGGGAAGCCAGGTAAAAGGTTGACAAGAACTCTCTGAGCTCTCTTTTGAACTTTTCTACAAATCCAAAATTATTCCAAACTATAGTGTGTATGACATCTTATGTTTTAAAAATATTAGCAAATAAAAATGGGTGCACTGGATGTGGGAGCTGAGCCAATGAGTAGTTCCTGGGCCTAAGCAGAGCAGGAGGATGATTGTGGGCATGATAGGTGGCAGGATGAACATGGGGTCAGGTGGGGGGGGGGGCAGTGCCATGGCCCACAGGTGGGGGCCAAGCAGGAGAGTGGAGTGTTTCTGTATGTACAGGTTAGACTGGAGGTTAGGAACCCTGAAGTCAGAGCCAGTCTAGGGACTGTAGCATACTCATTCAGGTGGGACATGATGGGGGCCACTGCGGCAGTGGTCAGAGCTGTGAAAATTAAACAATACACCAGAGAATTCTGTGTAATTAGGGCTGAGATGAGAAAAAAAAAAAAAATGCCACAAAAGACAGAGGAACTGAGCCATGAGAATTGGGGATATCCAGGAATGAGAGGTGGTTCCATTGGCTCTGCAGAGAACAGGGAGGAACAAGCCAAAGGAGAGAGGTTGAAAGTATAGTGGGAGCCCCTCTGGGTAGGTACAGCTGCCTGACCTGTATCTTATTTGGCAAAGTGCCAATTGGATTTCACTCCCCTTTCCTCCTGGGATCAACTAAACATTATCTCATGCAGAGGCAAGGTGGGCCCCCTGGAGCAAAAATTAGGGGCAGGACTGGGCCATGCCTTTATTTAATGTTTCATGTCTTTTGGAGATAGTTGAGCAAGCTTTTAGTTGCTATTTTCCAAGTGGAAATGGCCCACGTAGGGTAGCCAGGGCTGTATGAGAAGTGACAGAAATGGATGGGAAGGCACCAAAAGCCAGAGGGTAATGAGCTGAAGTTGCTAAAATACAAAGGACAGCCTTTTTGTTGGAATTCTATGTCCAACTTTTAAGTTTATTTGTGATAAATTCAGCATAATATTTGTGGGCAAGGGAGAGAACTTTTGCAAGAGATCAATATTTCTGTAAGAGAGATGTTTCGGAGCAGGTGACCTAATAAGACACATGAGGATTTCTCTAACTGAAGGGGTGAGAGGACAGAGAGAAGTGAGATCTTGACAATCCATTCCTGCTGGTGCAGGAGAAGGCAGGGGGGGTAGCCTTTGTCGGTAAGTCAGACAAGAAGTGGGCTGGAGAGACAACACCATCCAAAACTGTAGAAAAGAGAAGAGTGGTTCAGAAAACCTAATATCACAAACTTTATGAAAAATCACAAGTTAAGCTCAGAGGTGGGAAAAGTCTTATGGGCAAGTAATTAAAGACCAGCTGTTTGATGAATAAAACCACTCACAGACAAATAAAAGTGAAATTTTAACAAAAGAGTGAAAACTGTTAACTACCCTGCTGATGTGATCATGGTTTCCTTAATTGTGGTGGGCAAGACTGCAAATGACTTATTTTCTCTTAATGCTTTTCCTGTGATAATGGACCCTAAAAATAATGCTATTCTATTTGGTCTGGCCTTAGAGCTCTTCGAGGTGTCTCAGGACTAGAGTCATTTCCAAAAAGAACTTTCATTATGCTTTGGTTGTGGTAGGATTTAGGGACAAGAAAGAAAGAAAATATTAAGTATAATATTTTCATTTCTTAAACCTCTGAAGTTTCCTTTTTCACTTCAACTGTAGCACGTGCCTTACTTAGCCTGTGGTCTTGAAGGCAGCTGTGCTCCAACACTGCACCCGGAATTGACTCTTACAGCAGTGTGGTATCCTGGGGCAGAGGTGGGGGCATACAGACAGGTGGGCAACAGAAAGGGTTGTGGTAGCCCTTTGGGCTTTCTTCTGTAGTCTGGGTACTCAACCAGGGCCCTCTTTCACATGTCCTCTTTTCCCTTGATCACACAGACACACACACACAGCATTCTGCAAGTAACTGATGTTTGAATCTGCCCATCACACCTATGAGAGGTGAGTGGGAAGGAGCTCTTTGAACAAGGAATTCTGTACCATAAGAGAACACAGTCAATAGGTCCCAACAGCAGAGGATTTGGAAAAGCAGCATCATCAATACGGTGTTAGTATTTAGAATAATGGGGAAGCACAATAACAGGCTGATGGAGACAGTGGCTTTTCTTTTTTTATTTTAAGGCAGTATGAATATTACTAATCTATCACAAGTGCCTGTTACAGGAGTTTGAAAAATAGAAGTAAATGAACAAAGCAAACACTGATACCTTTCCTGATGTTTCTTTACCACATGCATGATTTGTGAGACATCTTTATCTTCATAATAGAAGGATAATTAACATCACTAATTATCTAATTAAGTTCATTAAGCATTCACCAACAGTGCACTGTGAAGTTGACATTATGTTCTACTGTCAACAAATGCTTTTGATTTCTGAGGAAGTAATTAAAATGTAAATTAGCATGCAATTATATGCACAGGGGAAGTTTTGAATCAGATATTCATTTCAAAAATGCTTAGAGCAATACGGTTTTTATTTTTTTTCTTCAATAAAAACAGACATTTTGCTATTATGGGTATATATTAAAGTTACCATTCTGTTGTTCAGTGTTTTTGCATCATAGCAAGGTTATGGCACAATGTGACACAGGGTGTTTAGTTGGTATATTTGTTACTGTGCTTTGTGCTTTTGTTCTTATTTGATCATTTTATTTAATATGTTCACTTATGTTTATATCCTTTGTTAAAAATATCACAACTGGTAATTTTTTCTTGAAAAATTTCTGCAACTTAAATTCTCTAGTTGTGTTTACCATTTTTAAAAAAAGATTTTATTTATTATTTCCAGAGAGAGAGGAAGGGAGAGAGGCAGAGAGGGAGAGAAACATCAATGTATGGTTGCCTTTCACCTGCCTTCAGCCACGGTCTTGGTTGGAGACCTGGCTTGCAACCTCGTTATGTGCCCTGGCTGGGAATTGAACCAGCAGTCTTTGGGTTTTCAGGCTGGCACCTTATCCACTGTGCTACCAGCCAGGTCTAATGTTTACCATTTAAAAGCATCTTAGGGTAAATAAATTTTTTGTTTGTTTAATTTTTGTTGTTGTATTACAATTGTTTCACTTTTTCCCCTGTTGCTTATCCCTGCCCCACCCCATCCCCTCTTCCACAGCCAATCCCCACCCCATTGTCCATGTCCATGGGTCACTCACACTGGCTCCTTGACTAAACCCTTCCTTTTCTTCTCCCCCTCCTCTAACTCCTCTGGTCACCATCATTCTGTTCCTTGTTCCCCTGTCTCTGGTTCCATTCTGCTCATCTGTTTTGTCTATTAGTTTTCTGTATTGGGTGAGATCATATGGTATTTGTCTTGCCACCTGGCTTATTTCACTAAGCATAATACTCTCCAGTTCCATTCATGCTATCACAAAAGGCAGGAGTTCCTCCTTTCTTTCTGCTATGTAGTATTTCATTGCGTAAATGTACCATAGTTTTTTGATCCTTTCATCCACTGATGAACACTTAGGCTGTTTCCAGCACTTGGCTATTGTTAATAGTGCTGCTATGAACATAGGGGTGCATAGGTTCTTCTGAATTGGTATTTCAGAGTTCTTCAGGTATAGTCATAGCAAATCTTTTAATGTGTCTTTTCTTTCAGGCTAAGTGTGGAGAATGTAGTTAATGACTTGCTGAGAGCAGGTGACACACATGGGAAAGAGATAACCTGCAAAGATCAAACTTGTGGTCCAGTGTCCTTGGTTGCAAGTTCACACTTTTCCACTTTTTTAGGGTAGCCCTTTGGTTTCTGATGACATACTTTAACTGGAATGAGCATGTTGTAGTGCTAAATACAGTAATCTCATCAGGTTAGAATCTTTCCTGAAACATTATATTTGCTGAAAAGGAGCTTCTGAGATAGAAGCTGCTGTGCCTAAAGTCCCAGGGTTTTTACTCCTTAAATAATCCTGAGTCCTGGGATGCCCATCTTCCACTGAAGTTTACTACAGTTTGTTGTAAGAGCTCAGTGGATGTGATGCCCATCTCTGCCAGAAAGACCCCTGGGCCATTTGAGCATCGAGCTGATGTCACCTGTCCTGTAAGGAGGAAAGGTCCCACTCATGATATTGAATGTCCTCAAACTCTTCTTGAATGGTATTTTCAGGGATGGATTTAGGTGGTACCAGTCTCAGGTCCATCGGTTTTACATGAACAAGATTTCAGATAGATGAGCAGAGAATATAATAGCCTAAGAGAGCCTGTTACTTATGTCCTTGAAGGATTAATGGGAAGGCTTGGCCATGTATAGAGCCCACTGAGCTACTAATTGCTCATCACTGTGGTTATAGACAAATATCCACCTAGTCCAAGCTGAGAAAAGCTGGGCTCCAGGTTTAAACAGGGGACAGGCATCTTTGCACAGTGACTGGTGGTGGTTGTGGGGCCAGCTGGGCTGCAGCAAGCAGTGTCCTCATGTAGAGGGAAGAGACCTGAACAGAGATGGGCAATTTATGTCTGGGTCCTCCTGACTTCCGTCTGAGCTCTGCTAGCAAGCTGTGAGCTCTAGTTTGGTTTGTACCCACCAGAAGAAGGGTTCCTTGTTCTCATTTGTTCCTCCAGAGAGGTTTTTTTTTCCCCCCTAATTCATGCATAAGACAGTGGCTGGGTTAGCTAACACCCTTAACTGACCGAAGGGTCCTGCTGGTAAAATCAGAGGATAACAACCTTCTTCTGACACACAGCAAGCACCTACCTTAGTTAGCTAAGATAGAATTTTCTTCTCAACTGTTTATTCTTAAAACTTACCTTAAAACATGGTTTACTATATCATAACTTACAAGAATGCAAAGTCCACCCAAGAAATAAATAATATATACTGAAATAACTCACTTCATCTCATGAATTGCTTGTAGTTTGGCCTCCTGCTAATCACACACTTCCTCACCTGTCACTGGCACTAAGGTGTGGATCCACCAAACTGCACAAAAGCTTGCGACACCATGGGCTCTGCCATGAGGGAACTGCTCAAACCCACTTCCTTGAGGATTCTTTTGAGTATTTGGCCTCATAAAGAAATGAGATTAAAGTTGTTTTACTTTTGGCAGCAAGATGATAACTTGAACCCCCTCTAGGAGAACAGGCACCAGGTTATGTGAGTTCTCTGCATCAATGCAATATTTCAACATAAGGTCATATGAAAGATACAATGCATCTAAGTCATGTTTTGAAAAGTTCTTAGGGATGTACATGCTTAGTTCCTTCTCCAGAGACTCCTACTCAAAAGAAACATCTAGTCTGAAAAGGTTTACTAGATATTCTTACCTCCTTATGCTAATTATTTACTGATTTTCTTTCTTCCATATCCCATAATAGTTTATTTTATTGTCAAATTAGGCAAACTGTATATATACCATATATGATGACTATCTTTGGGAAATATTTCAAAGTAATCTAAGGTTCAGGTCTATAGCTCAATCCACATTATTTTAATGTTCAGAAAATACTGTATCATATGCAATTCAACAACATATAAATTTTGACTAGACATAGCATTTCTTGATAAGAACATAGAAATGAATAACACATGGCCTTTATATTTAAAGAGTCCATATAGTCTGGTTATTTACCTCTCTAGTTAGATGACATGTACAAAGAATCACTGTAGGTGGGCTCTGAAAAATTATCAAGATTTTATAAACTAAAACAGATTAATCTTGGGTTGAATCCTTTTGGAAATTGAGTATAGCCCTTTATTTTAAAGGCTAGTTATACCTAGAAATTTATTTTTTGAGGTTCAGAGTTTTGTATATTGGATTTAATAATGTGAGCTATACCTGCATTCCAAAAACTAACATTGAGGTCAGGGGAAGATATTGTCCTAGAAAATGCTTAAATTTTTTTAATATGACTTACAGATGGAGGAAACATAATTTTGTTTATTCCTCTAAACTTGAATACTTAACATACTCATCAATGCAAAAATGCTTCAGAGTTCACAGACAGAAGTGTTCCCAACTACATAAATAATGAAACAGCAGATGGCTGTGGCATGGAGAATTGGCTGGGGCCCTCCTGAGGCGCTGCTGCCATTCACAACCCACGAGGTTCCCCTCGCACCACTTGGTGGCCAGGCACCTGCCGTGCAAGCTACAGTGAGCCCTTGCCTGGGGACCCATCTATTATGAAAAACAATTTTGGTTAATTAAAAAATTCTTTCAAAGTCTCAGGACAGAAAGTTCTGAAGTTTCCTTCTCTTTGCTATTGCTGATGGGGGTTGGTGAAAACTTGGCAATGTGTCCTGGCAAAGGAGGAAGGAAGACTGATTGTAGAGGGTAGAGAGTGGAACACTTTTCCTAGCTGAACTGAGGGTGAGGCTTGGGAACCTTGGGTATTAATGTATGTACTGGTGTAACTGGGAGTGATAAAGGGTGTGGCTAAGGTCCTTGAGTGACAAAAGTACAGTCCAGTGAGCGAGTATCTGAGTGGTTCCTTCAGTGACTCTGACTCTTGGACCTCCGCACTAGGATCTATGCATGGCCTAGGGTGCAGATGAGGCCTCTGCTCTCTGGGGAAACAATGTAAGCAGATGGAATAGAGGAGAAATATCATATAATGTGGCATCATCTGAAGGAAACTGACCAAGTGATAGAGTGTGCCTTGTGATTGCTATCAGTTGGCAGATCACAGAAGACCTCTCCAAGGAAGTAATAACAAAGCTGAGAGAGAGAAGTAGCCACTCAATATCTGGGAGTGAGAGCTCTGAAAAAGACCCAGCTTGTGTCAAGGCTTGAGGATGGTCATGAGTTTGTGTGCTTGAGAACTCATGTTGCTGGAGTGCAGAGATTAAATGGAGGTGTGGTCCAGAAGGAGGGGGATTGGATGGAGCTAGTTGCCAAGCATGTGGCAAATTCTCTAAGATACCAGAAAACACCTGTATGTCTATGATTCCACCTACATCTGCATCTGCTTCTATATCTATATACCTCTTTTATGTACCAAACAACCATTTATGCTCAGAACAGTTCCTCCTTCAACATTCCATACTCATTCATTGATTTTTCTACCATACCCCAGGCCGTTGGGTGAAGACCAGGGGACTCTGACAAGAAAAGCCACAATTGCTGGCCTGCCAGGCCCATCTTCTAGGCCGGTGAAATGACAATGTAACAAGAGGTATAAATCTTAAAAGGTGCCCGGAAGAGAAAGGGCAGGCCTGAGTTGGCTTCTTGGGGGAGTTTAGCTGAGACTCAGAGGTGGCGGAGGAGGATGTGAGGAAAGATTGGTGTTGCACCTTTCAGGTGCAAAGCAATAGTTGTGGCCATCTGCCTGTGGGTCAGCTGCTGGCTTGGTTTACAGGAGTATCATATCCAGTTTCTCCTAATGTCATGTATTTATTTATACCTGACTCACTCCCCAGGAGATTTATGGTAACTTTAGATGAGGATCCATGAAATAAAATAAAGAAATAAGATCAGGAACAATAATAATAAAAGGAGAAAGTCAATTCTTGGGGAATTAAGATCATAAATGTGCAGTCTATGAAGACTTACAGTCAAGTATCTATATGGTTCCTGAGCTTTCTCCTGGACTTTAGGAACACTGCCCTTCTGAATACCTGCCAATTTCTCCCTAACCTGGCTATGACCCTGAATGGCTACAGATGCCTGGCCCTTGCCAAGGGAGCATGATTGTCTTGTTTAGCTCCCTGGATAGATTTTTTTTTTAATGGTGTCTTTATTTATTTATTTATTATGTAAAAAATGATTGTATTTATTATTTTTAGAGAGAAAGGAAGGGATAGAGGCAGAGAGGAAGAGAGATATCAATGTATGGTTGCCCTTTATCTGCCTCCACCTAAGGACCTGGCTGGAGACCTGGCTTGCAACCTGGTTATGTGCCCTGACTGGGAATTCGAACCAGTGACCTTTGGGTTCATAGTCTGGCACCTTATCCACTGTGCCACCAGCCAGGCTTTCTCCCTGGATAGACTTTTAAGCTCCTGGAAGGCAAACTATGTGCCCTGATCATCTTCAAGGTTATAACATTAGCACAGGTCCTAGACTGGTGCAGGTCCTGGGAATTGTTGGCGGAGAAAAGACTAAAGAAAGAAATCAGGCCTATTTTCACCCACAGTGGCCACATTTATGAAAGCCCAGCCTAAGGGAGAGGGGAGTGGTCAGTGCTGATTAGGTTGTCTGTGAGCCACATGGAAGCCCAACTATAGGAACCTACTGGTAAAGCCCCAAGAGTGTTAAGGCAAGCAGGATGTGTGAGATGTTCTGGAGGGCTAAATGTGGTCAGGGTGGCCCTCCAGAAACTCTTGATATGGGCCCAGGTTGCTGCCAGCATTGTCCTGAGAGCTCAGACCAAGGTTTCTGCCCTGGAGGTGGATGGTGACAGGGCCGCCTTGACCAAAGTGGCCTCTCTCCATTCAGCCTAAAGAAGGAATTCTCCCCATAAACTCTAGTCCCCATTTGTATCTCCTGAATGTCAGCTGCAGAGTCAGTGCTAGGCATTGTTTGGAGTAAAAAGAGCTGCATTAGTTTGCTCCAGCTGCCATAACAAAGTACCAAAGGTAGGGGGCTTCACCAACAGACATTTATTTTCACAGTTCTGGGGGTTGGAAATCTGAGATCAAGGTGTTGGCAGTTTTGGTTTCTTTGGCAGCCTCTCTACTTGGCTTGTAGACAGCTATCTTCTCTTTGCAAGTATCCCTAGTTTCTCTTCCTCTTATTAAGAAACCAACCAGACTGGATTAGAGTCCACTTTGAGAGCTTTATTTGATCTAATCACCTCAGTCACATTCTGAGGTACTAAAAGTTAGGGCTTCAACATGTACACTTCAGAGAACTCAATTTAGCCCATAAAAGCACCTCAAGTATCAATACGTGTTTCGGGGAAGATGTTTCTATGTATTTGAAATTCTTGGGATAGATCCTTATGCTTATCTCTCATCCAGACCCCTCTGTAATTCCTGAACTTCTGCCCCTGCCTGAGGAGGTGTATGCCTCCATGAGACTTAACTGTGAGGACAAGGGTGAAAGAATCCCAGTGAGACTGGGCTGATTTCAGGGAAGGGCAGCATGGTGACACTTCTAATTTGTCAGAGCCAAAAGAAGGCTGTTAAGCCCAAGACAGAGGCACAGAGACAGGGGTGAGTGAGGAAGGCTCCTTGAGAAGGCCCTGCACCTGCAGTTCTGAAGCTTTTTGTCCTTGGCCACACCAAATTGTTTTTTTTTTTTTTTTTTTTTAAGTAACTTCTCCATTTACTCATGATGATTGAATTTAATAAAAATATCACAGTTCAAAAAAGACAAATTAGAAACCACCATTCATCTTAGAAATTAATCTGTGAGTGAATTTAACAAGAGATGAATTGCACTGTGGTGATCTGGTCCCTCTTCACCCACTCCAAGCTCCAGTTGTTTGTCATTATTGCTGGAAATATGATTATTACTCTAGTATTGCTTGACATTCATTAAGAATCCAGGGGTTATGTCTCCACACCAGAGAAAAGTGCAATTATTGAGTACTTGAAGAAAAAAGCATTTCCTTGCCTGAGTCATCCAAAAAGATATCCCCAAAGACCCCTTGACCATGAATGTGGCTTAATTCAGAGCCCATGCTGTTCTGTCACCTGGCACACATTGTATCTTCTTTATTTCATGGGTGCATTTGTAGATATTATATATGATTTTCCAACAAAAGGGGAAGGCATCTTACTGTCTTGCTGTTCATCATCTAATTTAAACCAGGTCTCCACTTACATTCAAAGGCAGATATGTCAGTTTTACATGGAGAAGGCATAATAGAAAAACTGTGTAAGTAATCTGTTTGCTGACCATTTTGTAACAAGGAAAATACTAAATTTCATATGGCTTTAAATGTGGCAGTGGGAATGAGAACTGGAACTGCCCCTGCTCCTGACCCTCATCCTTCTCAGACCTGGAAGTGTTGTCAACTGACCCTTGGGGCTCATTAATCCTGACCATGTGGAATGTTTTACTCTGGGAAGAAAAAGACCAGTTGAAGAGAACTTGGCTCAGAGGAGTGAGGAGGGTCTATGAGCTTCATTTCAGTATCTCAAACTTATAGCTGCCTCCATTTTTCAGGCCCTTGGGGATAGAGATGGGCAGTATTCTTAAGGAGTTTATAGTGAGAGTAGACTATAATGCAGCATCTATGCTGTATGATGGGAAATCCAAGGAGGGGTGCTGGGAAGAGAAGTGCAGTAATAATAATTGCTGGTTACACAACAGCCACAGTGCTCACACTGATATATCTTTGGTTGTTCACTGCCACCCATCAACATGGCACAATTACCAAACTCCCTCGTCCTCTCAGCCCCGTCCAATAAAGGAGGGGCAACCAATGAGTGACTAGTGTGACCAATGAGAATGATCAATGAGAACATGGGACACATGAGGCACACATCTCCTCCACATCTGAAGTTCCACTCCAGCTTTGATAAATGAGAGGTCAACTGAGTTGAACTTGAACATGTTACTTGCTTCTTTAGCCAAAAGAGTCAGATGTTAAAGTAATTTAGATTTGTCACTAAAATCAAACAGCATGGTTATTGTTTTTTCTTTATAGCATTATTAATGAATATTTAGAAACTTTTGAACAATTATGAAAAAGACTACCCACAGTGAACTTACGTTATATGGGACTACATTGAAAAATTATTAAAAATACAGAAATCAAGTTGTCAACAATACTTTTTAAATTCCCTTAAATTATTAATTAATTATGATTCTATTTGTGGTTTTTGTGAACTCTGTACCAGCTTTCTGTATAACCACCAGGCAGCATTCCCACCATTTGGAGGTCAATTACTATTTCATTGTTAACTATCCGATAAAGTGGTAGGCTTGTGCAATTTGGAAAGACAAGATTTATCAAAAATTATTCATCTTTAAACATGAGAATTATACTCTATACAATGAATTGTCTATACCCAGGAGAAATATATGACTGTCCCACTGAGAGCAGTAACTCACATCTTCCATTTCAGTTTCATTGATGCAGCTTAAGTGGAGGGTTGTGATAATTCTGTTGTATTTTTTGATATACTTTTTATTTTGGAATAATTTTTATATACTTTTCATATTTACAAGGTTTTTCCAGAAGGTATTGAGACATATAATATGAAAAAGAAAGGCATTTATTGAAGAAGAGACAAGATACAAAAAGCATTGTGCGTAGAACAATGACACCTCATTCCCTTTCAAAGTAGGCACCTTGGGACCTCACACAGTTTTCCCAATGTCCGTCAGCTGCCCCATTGTATTTTCCTGAATCTATCTATGGCCTTAAATCTCTTTCTTTTCCAAGGTGATTTTAGTTTTGGGAATAGCCGGAAGTTGCAAGGTGCCAGATCTGGGCTGTAAGGGGCTGAGTCACCTTGGTGATTTGATATTTTGCCAAAAAACTCTGCACAAGGCAGACATGATGCATGAGCGGACATACTGAAGCTGCCAATCACCAGTTGCCCATAGCTTAGGTCTTCTGAATTATCTGAGTAGTTTCCACAGAGAAATGTTCAGACTTAATGCAAAATTTGATGCAGATCTGTTGCTCTGCTCATTCACTTAGAATGTGATGGCCACACAGTACATATGCTCACTCAATGGAGCCTACTGCCCCCACTAAATAATACAATGAAGTCATGATTATTAATGCATATGCATTCCAGTCCATTCTCCTTGGCTGCCAGGTTACATTGATGTTGTGCAAACTGCTCTTGTTATGTTAACAATGCCTAAACTTTTTCCAGACAGTCCTCATATATTCACTACTGCTATATACTCCTCATCCAATTTCCCATGTGGTTGACATCTTACAGGACTATGTGCATTTGTCAAAGCTAAGAAACTGATATTGACTGGTACATTAGTAACTAAACTCCAGATTGTTTTTTTCACCAGTTTTTCTAACACAGGATTCAGTCCAAGGTGCCATATTACATTTAGTTATCACATCTCCTTATTACTAAATGTAACAGAAATTTTCTATTCTGTGAAAATTTCTCAGGCTTACCTTGTTCGTTGTTTTTTTAATTTTTAAGTCCTCACCCGAGTTTATTGATTTGAGAGAGAGAGAAAGAGATTGAAACATTGATGTGAGAGAGAAACATCAGCTGGTTGCCTCCTGTATGCACCTGACTGGGGATTGAACGCACAATCTAGGTATGACCAGGGATCAGACCCACAATGTTAATGTTTTGGTGTATGGGACAATGCTCCAAACAACTGAGCAACCTGGCCAGGGCAGAGTTATCTTGTTTTACATGACCTTGAGAGTTTTAAGAAGTACTGGTCAGATGTTTTATAGAATACAGCTCAATTTTGGTTTAATATTTTTTTCATTAGCCTAGGGTTATGGCTTTTCAGAAGAAAAACCAAGGGGAAATATGCCCTTCTTGTTATATCATATCTGCTAAGGTCTGCACAGCACTCATGTGACATCATCACTGGTGATGTCAGCCTTCATCATATGGTCACATGGTCTCTGGCCAATTTCTCCATTGTAAAGTTACTATTTTTCCCTTTCCATACTTGATTCTTTGGAACCAAGTCATTAAGTCCAACTCACCCACAAGCAATTAAGTTCTGCTGCCTGGTGGGGAACATATGTGCGTACATATTTGAAATTCTTCTGTAAGGAAAGTTTGTCTTTTTTTCCCTACCAGTTTACTTGTTAAGTGTTATTTACATTAGTAGGAACTCATTTGTATGCATAATTTGAGTTATAATCCACTAAGGCTGTTAATTTTCTTTCTTTCTTTCTTTTTTATTTTTTTAAAAGATTTTCTTTTATTATTTTTAGAGTGAAGGGAAGGGAGAGAGACAGAGAGGGAGAAAGAAACATCTTTGTATGGTTGCTTTTCACCTGCCTCCAGCTACGAACTATCTGGAGACCTGGCTTGCAACTTGGTTATGTGTCCTGGCTGAGAATTGAACCAGTGACCCTTGGGTTCACAGGCCGGCACCTTATCCACTGTGCCACCAGCCAGGGCCCTGTTAATTTTCTTGTTGCTCAGATTGTTCTAGCACGTTACTCGTAGTATTTGATTGATGTCAAACTTGATTCATCTTAGTGCTCTTGAACACGTTTGCACTGGATCCAAATATAATTCCACATGAATTTTATGTGGTTTAATGCAATTCCACTACAATCCTTTCTAACATTGTTTATGTGTGTATCATTCAGTAAAAGCTAGGTTATGTTGTAGTAACAAATACTCCCTAATCTAATTGGCCTAAAATAATAAAGACTTATTTTCACTTGTGCTACAAGTGCATTGTGAGTTGGCAGGGAATCTGCTGGTGTCCTGTCCTCACTTGCTAACACTGGCTCAAGGAGCAGCCTTGCCTAAAGCATTGAATGTTGCTGCGACAGTTAAAAAACAGCTTAGCAAGTTTCTCATAGGCTCTTTAAGCTTCTGCACACTTCTTCCTGGCCTCAATTCACTCAAAGGTAGCAGGAAAGTGATCAATGCTATTCCTACAGGAGAACTAGAAATACTTGGCAGACAGTACTAATGATCAGCACACTGTATTTTCTTTTAGTTTTATTTTTTAAATTATCTTTTAAAAGATTTTATTTATTATTTTTAGAGAGAGGGGAAGGGAGAGAGGCAAAGAGGGAGAGAAATATCAATGTATGGTTGCCTTTAATCTGCCTCCAGCTACGGACCTGGATGGAGACCTGGCTTGCAACCTGGTTATTGTGCCCTGGCTGGGGAATTGAACCAGAAACCTTTGTGTTCTCAGGCTGGCACCTTATTTGTTGTGCCAGCAGCCAGGGCTCTTTCACTTTTCTTTTGTTTTTTAATGTAAATCTACATATACAGTTTGACTATTGTTATTGTTAGCATAGCATTTTCTAACCTCATTTAAAAAATCTTGATAAAACATAAATTTGATTTCATATCCTTAAATTTTTCTTTCTTTTATTCTCTTTTATTTTATTTCTTTTTAAATTTTATTGTTGTTGTATTACATCCATCCCTTTTTGCTCCCCTCTGTCCCCCACCCCACCCACCCATTCCCCCCAAAGTCAATCCCACCTGTTGTCCATGTCCATGGTTCCTTTATACTAGGTTCTTGTCTAAGCTGCTCTCCTTTCTTGCCTCTGCCTCCCCCCTCCCACCTCCCCCCAACCCCATTTCCCCTGAACACTGAAGGACTATTCCTTGTATTCATATACTTGGTTCTGTTTTGCTTGTTGTTAGTTTTGCTCATTATTGTCCCGTAATGGGTGAGATCATATGATATTTGTCCTTCACTGACTGGCTTATTTCACTAAGCATAATACTCTCCAGTTCCATCCATGTTGTTGCAAAGGGTACAAGTTCCTTCTTTCTTTCTGCTATATAGAATTCCAT
>PVIW01010567.1:0-43338 GCA_004026585.1 Noctilio leporinus
TCTTGGGTATTTAGGTGGATTGAGGTATGGGGGGGATTAAGAATATGTGAGAAGTAACTTTTGCAAAGGATATGTTGGGGATTAATAGTTCATATTGCTCTCGGTATAACTCAGGTGCTTGAGATTGGCAGCAATCCCTTTCCTGAGGCTGCCTCTTTTTCTTGGTCAGGACTTTACAGTCTATAGTCTATATTCTAGCAGGTCTTGACATGTGGGAGGGCCTCTGATTGTCACAGTAGGGCTGATTCTGAGTGTCCACCCCCAGGTAGGCTGGGCCTTCCGCATCCTGGCTGGGTTTTAGGGCTACCAGGTTCTGGAGCCTGCAGGGTGCCCCCTCCCACTCTTGGCTGAGGTTCCTGCCAGTGATGACCACCCAACACCCCTTCAGGGCAGCCCGCAACTTCGCAACTTCACTGGTCCCTGTGACGACTGCCCCCCCCCCCCCCCCCCCCGCAGTTCGGGGAGGAGGCCGGGCCTGTCGGTCAACACTGTCCGGGGTCCGCCTACACTGCCCCGCCCTCCGGGGAGGGCACCACGCCTCCAAGCCAACCAGCTCTCTGCGGAGTCCTTTACTCGGCCTCTGTGACGAGCCCCTCCCAGGCGTGGGCGGTGCGGCCTTTGTCTCTGGCAATGGTGGGTCAATTGCCCCTGCTACTAGTTCCTGGCTCACCTCCTCACCGTTTGGAATTTCCGGGGAGCCTGGGGGCCTGTGTGGTTGCACAGGGCTGGGCCTCCCTCTTCGCAGGGGCTTCTAGCTGCTGTTTCCCTGGTGGCCCAGCAGCACCGTTTTCAGCCCTCTCGTCACCCTGGCCGATGCAGTTCCCGCTTCCCCGCTCCGGCTTCCTGCAGGACTCTTCTCCTCCGCCTGTAGCCCTGTGCGGAGCCTCCTCTCCCTGTTGCCAGAGTGAGTCTCTCCCACAGTCCCTCCCCTGCAAGAGTTCAATTCCGTGTTCCCTACGGTGTTTGCCCTCGCCGCCCGCACTTCACTGTTGAGACTTCCAGTCACCAGGGAGCCCAGAGCTGGCCTCAGTCAAACGCGCCCCCTGGGCAGAGCCGCCACTGCCCAGAGCCAACCTCAGCCCACCAGGAACGCCTCACCTGCTGTCCTGCTGGCCTCCTCTGCCTCTGGGCTGTGCTCCCCTGTGTCCAGATGCTGCCCGTTCCAATTCCTAGGGTCCTGAAGACGTCTCACGCTCCTTATCTTGTCCTCTAGCTGCTTTGGTACTTGAGAACACCATCAGCACTGCTCTCTACTCTGTCGCCATCTTCCCAATCTCCCCCCACACTCCAACTTTTATTCCATGTGTTATTCCCTATCTCTGAGCAAGCTGCATGTCTCCCTTTCTCCCCTTTGCTCCCCACTTCTCAAACCAAGTGAGTTCTCAGGCTGAGTATCTGTCTGTGGGTCATCCAAACCAAGTGAGTTCTCAGGCTGAGTATCTGTCTGTGGGTCATCCAGGAAAGAAAGAGAGGCTCTATCTGCCTGTCTGTCTGGGTAAGAGAGTGACCGCAAGTCTGCTGCCCTGTTTTAAGACCTAATGGCAGCCTTTGATGTAGCGGTAGAGCGATCAATTGGGCCCACCTGTGAAATCTCACATAGCCCTGTATAACTTCTTTCATCAATATTCTATCGTAGAAAACCCCTTCCACCTTCTAAATGACTAGTGGTTTATCTTGTCATTTGTATAATAAAGACCCTAGTCAGCAGTCATAGATATGTGAAGCACCTCTCTCAGGAAAAATGGCTTACTTCAGTGTCCCACCCCAAACTGCAAAGAGTGGGGGATTTTGGCTTGCTCCCACCCACTCTGTAACATTATCACACCTAAAAATTACTCTAATTTTTTAGAATACTCAAATACCCAAGCAGTGTTCAAATTTCCCTACTTGTCTTTTATTTTTTCATAAATAAAAGGTTAGTTTTTTTTTAGGTTAGTTAGACTCAGTTTCTAACATTTGTTGTTATACATGCCTCTTGCTTTAACATTTCATTTATTTATTTTTCAACTTCTAAAAACTAAATGTTGGATGATTTCCTCTAAATTAGATGACCAGAGCACAAGTTAGTTCCATCTATCTTTAGCTTCGGAGGTGAGATGACCATGATTTATCAGATCTGCATCGTTAGGTGGCTGTGGGTACACGGGAAAGAGCAACCGGGCAAAGGATGTAGGTAGCTGGTTTGAGTGTGAGAGCTTTCCTGTCTTCCTAGGGATTTTAACCAGTGTATCTACCTCCCCTTTTTCTTTGCAAATTATGTGTAAAACAACCAGGTTCTTGGTCTTGTAAAGCTCCCAACATTTCGAATTTTGCACACCTGTGGTGTAATTTAGCAATCCCTTTGCACCTGCACTTCCTATGAGTTTTTTTCTATAGAAATTTGATCAGATTCAGTTTCAGTATTATTGATGCATTTTTACTGCAATGTAGCAAAAGGAATATAATGCATGTTTATCTCTAGTCTTTGTGATTTTTTTTAAACACTCATTAATGAGTACATTTGTCAGCCTGATATTCTCTCTCTCTTTATTTTTAGCTAGAGAGAGAAAGAGAGGGAGAGAGATTGATTCATGTGAGGGACAAACATCGATTCACTGTCTCCTTTATGCACCCTGATGGGACAAACCCACAACCTAGGCATGTGCCCTGTCTGGGAATTAGCTTTTCAGGGTATGGGACAAGGTTCCATACAACTGAGACACACAGGCCAGGTTAATTCATTAATTTAAAACTTCTCTTTCATCTTCTATCATAATGGATTTAGCAGCATAGATCAATTTGATTGTTTGCCTAGATCTATTATTTCATTAAATATTACAAAGTGGGGATTTTAAAAAATCTTTCATTTTTATTGAAGTTATTGGGGTGATGTTGGTTAATAAAATTATATAGGTTCCAGGTTTATAATTTTATAATACATCATCTGTATATTTGCATTTACCACTCCAAGTCAAGTTGCCTACTAACATCATGTATCCTCCCTTTGTCTTCTTTTACTTCCCCTACCCCCTTCCCTCAGGCAATTACCATACTCCTGTCTATGCCCATCGATCTTTCTTTTTTTCCTTTGCTTTAATTTTCCTTCTTCATTTGAAATTTTTAAAATTTTCTGTAAAACTTTATCAGCTGCTTAATCTGAATACAGTTCATATGGGAAAGGCTTTTATGCTTTTATTCTATGCTTTTATTTACCAGTTTTCAGAATAATATGTTGATTCTCCAGCAGTTCCCAGTATTGGCTAGTGAAATTTATTATTATTTTATTTTTATTGTTTTTTTTTTTTTTTTTTTACATTTTATTATTTTTCAGAGAGAGAGGAAGGGAGAGAAACATCAGTGTAAGGTTGCCCTTCACCTGCCTCCAGCCATAGAACTGGCTGGAGACCTGGCTTGCAACCTGGTTATGTTGCCCTGGCTGGGAATTGAACCAGCAACCTTTGGGTTCGCAGGCCGTGAAATTTATTTTAAGTATTGTTAATTTATGGATTTTCAAAATACTTAATGTGTTTCAATATATTACATTCATTATTTTGGTGTTTAAATTGTCCCATTTTTGGCTAAAATGACAACTTAAAAGGGATGCCTGAGGCCTTTGACAAGTATCAGTAGTCTTTGAGAGGTAGAATGGTTTCTTCTTGAGCTGTTACTGAGAGATCTGATTAAAGATCACTGGGAGAAGTAGGAGGGGCCATAGGAGGAGGTTGTTGAGGCTATGGAAAGCAGTAGGACGGGATTGGCTGAGAAGCTGATGCCCCCAGAGCCAATGGAAATAAAAAGCGGGTGGCTCTTTGGTTCAGGAGCTTCTCTGGCTCCTGAGCTGACTCTTGCTCCACCTGTCTCTGGCTCTCAAGCTTCCTCTCAGGCTCTTCCTTGAGGATGCCTGCATTTTTCAAAGAATGGTATTTTGTATGGAATGGAACTCTGGACAAAACCTAGGATGGGGCTGGCCTTGCAGGTGTGGCAGGTTCATTCTTTGGGTGTTCTAAAGGGAAAAGGCTCTGAGGCATAACTCTGCCATTGTGTGAGAATTGTGTAGCTTTTGTGCATTGTTTAGTTTGTAAATGAACCCTATAGAAGCTAACAGGGGAAAAAATAGGAGAACCTGGGTGTTTAGCATAAGCTTAAGGTATTATAGCTGTGGCTTAAGTGACTGCTTTTGAATAAAGACTCCTTTCCATTATCAATGAATCTTTGCCTCTGAAATTTTACCTTGAGGGTGGTGGCATGCAGCAGAACCCCAACTTGCTGTCAGTAATAGGACTAGAGATACTGCTAGGTTCTTATAACCTATTGTTAATTTCTTCCCTCATAATACACTCAGCCACTTTTTCCTATGCTAGATGTGGTAATTTTGACAATTTTGGCCATTGTTTTTATACCTTTTTAGTAGATAAAACTAATAGCTATGATTAAAAAAAAATAAAATAAAATTTCAATTAATATCCAGGAGTATAAGATTTTTACCTTTTTGACTTTATATGTTTTTTCCTCTTTTGTTTTATAATTTTCAAGCATGGATCCAGAGGTGAGTATATGCCATAAGGGCTAGCTTTCTTCCCTGACCCTTTCACTTTGTTTTGTTCCTCTGAAAAATCATTTTTATTAGTTTGTATTATCATGTCATTTGTTGAAAACTAAGTGTACACATACACATATACATGTATTTGTATCACTCCTTTTTTATGAAAGGTAGCATGCTATATATGCACTTATCTTTTTTTTAACCTCACCTGAGGACAGTTTTTTATTGCTTTTAGAGAGGGAAGAGAGGAAGGCAGAGCAGGGAGGAGAGAGAGACATTGATGTGGTCTATAAGAGAGAAACATCTATTGCCTGCCTTCTCGTACACACTCTGAATGAGCAGGGATCAAACCCACAACCTGGGTATATACTCTGACTTGGAATTGAACCTGTGACCTTTCAGTCTACAGGACAATGCTCCAACCGACTGAGCTATACCAGTCAGCACTATGCACTTTCCTTTTTAAACTTAGCAATATTGTTGTATATAGAAATGTTCAACATCTTTTATATAGCTGAATGGTACTCAAATGGGCGGCTGCATTATATTTTCTTTAACCAGTCCTTATTGATGAGTGTTTGTGTTGTTTTCAGTGTTTTACTATTACAAATAGTGATGAAGTGTATAATCATGTGTGTACATTTTTTTGCAAATATAATGTTTTATTGGATAAAAGGGTAAATGCATATGTTAACTTGCTAAGTGCCACTAAATTATCAAATAAAATTTGGTTAAATTAAAATTAAGAGCTCTAACAAAAGACATCAATTTAAGAATAAAAAGGAAATGACAGAGCAAGGAAGTTATTTTCAACACATACATATGACAAAGGGATCTTTCCAGAATGTGTGTGTATGGGTATGAGGTCTATCTGGAAAAAGTTCACCAATTTTTTATAATAATAATAGTTTATGGTTATGAATGTAATCTGGCAGCCAAGGAGAGTGGACTGGAATTCACATGTGTAAACAACACAACTTCACTGTACTAATTAGTGACATCTAATTAGTGAGCATGAGTACTGTGTGGCTGTCACATTAAAAATGACTGAGGAAGTAGAGCAACAAATCTGCATAATTAAGCAAACAATTAGAATAGGAACAGCATCATAGATAAGGAGATCATTTGGAGAGTAATCATTGGGGAGGGGAAAGAGGGAGAATGAGGATGAAAGGTATAGGGATTAAGAAGCACAATTGGTAAGTACAAAATAGATGGGAGAGTTTAAGAGTATAGGAAATGGAAAAGCCAAAGAACTTACATGCATGACCCATGAACATGAACTAAGTGAGTGGTATTGCTGGATGGAAGGTGGGTACCAGGGAGAGGAGGGAAAGGTAGAAAAATTGGAACATGAAATATACTTAATTTTTTGCTTTAAGTTTGAACATTTCAGAAACTCTGCTGTTGATTCTCAAGGCCACAGCTATAGGCAACATGATTGAGAGCTTCATCACAACATTGTACCCATTCATGCATTATGTCTCGTGCAGAGCTTTTTGGCAAAACATCAATCACCCAGGTTACTCAGCCCTGAAACAGCTAAGATTTTGTACCCTGTGAGTTCTGGATTTTCCCAAAACTAAAATCATCTTTGAAAGGGAAGAGATTTCAGATCATTAATGAGATTCATAGAAATATGACAGGTCCTGGCTGGTGGCACAGTGAATAAGGTACCTGTGAACCCAAAGGTCACTGGTTTGATTCCCAGCCAGGGCACACACACACATAACCAGATTGCAAGATAGGTCTCCAGCCACGTCCATAGCTGGAGGCAGGTGAAAGGCAACCATACACTGATGGCTCTCTCCCTCTCTGTCTCTCTCTCTTTCCCTCTCTCTAAAAATAATAAATAAAATCTTTAAAAAAAAAAAAATGACAGGACAGCTGATTGTGATTGGAAGAACTGTGTTAGGTCCAAAAGTGCCTACTTTGAAGGAGGCTGAGGCATCATTGTCCTATGTACAATGTTTCTTGTAATTTTGTATATTCAATAAATATCTCTTTTTTAATATTACATGATTGGGTACCTCCTAGCCCTTGTATATAAATCTTAAAAACCTATAAAAAGACAATGGGTTCAATCTCATTCAAATTATAAATATAAATTAAAGACTTATAATGCTGAAATGGAAATGAATGCTATAAAACAAAGTGTTGGTAAGAAGATTAAGCAATTGGGGAACTGGTGAACTTGTGGGCTGGAACAGTTTAGAAAACACTTTGACATTATCTGTTAATGCTCCTTTCTGCTCAGGATGTGAATCATCCCTTTGTCTATATAGCTGTATGCTGTAGACATTCCCTGCCTGTGAGTCCTGTTGTAGACGTCTTGGATATCATATGGACTGTTAAAGTATCACAATGCCTGATACTTAGTTAAGATGGAAAGGCATTCAATGTGTGTGTAGAAGACAAAGAGACAAACAGAAAATGTGTTCTGATTGAAGGCAATTTATTGCACCAGAAAGTACTGAGCCTATAGGAAGACTTGAGATCCCCTGAAATGAATGTCAATGAGCCATTTACTGCAAGTGAGGATGGTCGCATGGATTCAGGACCAGGTTTGGCATTTTGTCATCTCACATCACAAGAAGCATGACTATAGTATAGTATTTTGATAGAGAACACATTCACATACCTTTTAGTATAGATTATTGTTATAATTGTTCTCTTTCATTATTTATTGTTAATCTCTTACTGTGCCCAATTTACAAGTTACTCTTTATCATAGGTTTGTATATAAAGGAAAAACATACTATTTATAGGTTTTGTCATTAGCTGTAGCTTCAGGTGTCCACTAGGGATAAAGGAAAATGCCTGTAGTTAGAGCTTGGTATTTATTAGCCATTAGTATCCTATTTCTCTCTTCTTTCCTCTTCCTTATCATTGTTGTTATTCTCTCAGGTCACTCACTCTCTTTTAAAGTAAGAAAGAATCTATCTCTCTCCTCTCTCAAGGCTCCAAGTGCACACTAGGAAGCCTTCCTAGGGAGATCACCTTTTTCCTTTGAGAACCATTATTAGAGCTTGAGCCTGGGAGCAAAAGCTGTTCCACCTGCTGTTCTGCACATGATGGGAGGGGCTCACAGGCCCAGCTGTTCTAAATGTATTTCTTAATTTAATGGCCCTGATGGTTGCCTCCATTAGCCTCTCTAACTCATTAGTATGTTGGACAGATGTTTTCACTGCTGTGGCTTCTCTGACACCAGGGATTTCCAGACACTATAAATTTGTCCACATGTTAAATCTGTTGATTGAATTCTTTATCATTTTTAGTATTATTACAGTTTTGTCTTTTAAAAAAAAAATATATATATATTTTGTCATTTCAACAGAGCCATTAAAGACAGGAGATAGAGTTAAGGGCTCACGTTGCTCTGTGAGCAGAAGTACTTCTCTTCCATCTTGTTACTTATTCAGAATTTGATTGTATTTGACTCTTGTTATTTGGATGTGTTGTCTGATTACCAGTTCTCCTTCTATAAGGATATGCTGTATCTCCTGTCCTTTAATTTAGCTTAATTTTTGTTAATTTTCTCCACCACCTCCACCTTCTCTTCCTGGGGTCTACATGCTTTAAATTCCTTGTAAGGGACACATCTAGAATAGTGTCCTCACTTGGCACTGATGTTTGAGCGATTTGAATTAAATATGTCTCCCTCCATTTTCTCTTTTTATTTTCTGTATATCTTTTCATCAAAGTAATTTCTGAAAAGTGTATCACATCATTTCTCCCATCAACTGTCAGTTGATATGAGTACTTGATCATTGGGAGAATACTGGCCTCTTACTCAGCTTTGTCTTCCCAACCCTTGACTGCTGTGTCTCTTCCAATTTCTAATGATAACTGAAAAAGCAATTTAAGACTTGCAGATTTCTCCTGTAGTAATTCAGTGGAGGCAACAAAATGGTAGGAAAGATATAGGTTGGGAGTGGAGGTAATTTATACAGCCACAGACCTTTCATTCAAACTATAAATGCTTAGAGGGCATGGTAAGATTGGGCTCAATTCAAGCTTGATTTGGTATCCAATAATTTGATGTGGGCATGGCAGTAAAGGCTTCTTTCTATTCAGGGATGATCGTCATCATCAAGGGAATGCATACATCTTCACTCTGGTCTCTGGTATGGATGATGGGCTACAGAAAAAGGATCTAATAAGTGCTAAATAGCAAGCTAAAGCTCAGTCCAAATAGTCTGGAGTTTGAGGGTCAAATATTGCTTCTATAGGGCATGGAAGTGCAAAACAGGAAACTATTTTTTTAATATTGAGCAAACCCAGCATAAAGCTATAGCCTATGACAGCTAGTAGCTGGCCAGAGCACACATAGATGGCTCCACTTGCTGAGGTGAATGGAGCTGTGAATGTACCACCCACCCTGGGGGTGATTGACTCTAGCTGGGCTGGAGTTCATCCTGCAGAGTAAAACTGGAGGAGGTAGGAATTAGCATGTCATCTTTGTGTCTTCACATTGTTCCTCTGGTTTTCAGTGTAGTTCCCATCTCTAAGACCTATTAGTCTTTACAGCTGGGCTTCTGTATTTGCCAGTCATAAGTGGGCGACAGGTGAAATAATACATCTGAGCTCCTCCTTCCCAGCCTCTGATCCCATGAGAAGAGCCAGAGTGAAGCAGAATCTTGAATGAAGCAGGCCCCAGGGATTGCAACCAGTGGCACCAGCACTTCCTCTGTTCTGGGACTTTTTTTAAAAAACAATTTTGACAGATAGTGATACTACTGGGTGCTGACAGACCTTGCAAGTTCATCTTGCCAACTGCTCCTGCCAAAGCTAGAAGGTGAAGGAGTAGCAACAGATGCTGGCATTGCAGCTGCAGCCATCTGCTACAAGATAAAATACATTGCCAAGAACAGTGCTGGAGGGAGGAGAGGGGAAGAACGGGGCATGCATGAAATGAGCCAGGCACTCCAGCTTAGCCTCTAGAACATAGCGAGTTAATGGATGGTTTCTTGTTTTGCTTTTCTAAGGTAACTCTCCACACCTCCCCATCTGCCACTTGGCCATCACCAACTCTGCTATTTCCTGGTGAACATTTATATGGCGAGCAATGTCCCTTTTTGGGGAGTGCTTTACAGAGTCTGCACACCATTAGGGAAAGCTTATCTCCCAAACAGAGGTTAGGTCATAATTTAACCCTCTAGTTCCCTGATCTCTTTAATCTTGTCAATTAAAACCAGTTCTCCTCTTTCTTGGATCCTTTTCAATCCCAGTACAGAAGCTAATGTCGCAATGCTTTAGATCTCCCCAACATAAAAGTTACCATGATTTTACTATTAATATGCAGCACAATGAAGGCTATAAAAATTCTAGGATGTTGACTGAGTCAACTTCTCCAGACCTCAGTGAGAGGAAGAATTAATACAGTCTAACATTTATTGAGAACTTAGTACATGTTAGACACTAGCTTAAATACTTTATTAACTTAATTCTCACAATCCTGAAAGTGAGGCACAGAGAGTTTTAGTAACTTTTTCATGTAGTTAGAAGTGGTAGAGCTAAGATTCAATTCTAGACAGCTTGTCTTCAGACCTCATACTTTTACCCACTGTGGTATACTATCCCTCTCAAGCCCCTTCCAGTTTTAAGAGTCTCCACTTTTCCTTAAGGCTCTACAGTTTTTTTGTTTTGTTTTGTTTTGTTTTTATGGAGGACACAATTTTTAGAGTCCAGGACTTTAAATAATTTTGAATTTTGAACCCCAGTAGAAATGTAGTAAGTCACATTTGGATTATTGGAACTTTGTTGACTTCTAATCTCTCCCTGACTCTCCAGTGTCTAGAACTGCCACATGCCACTCCTCCTCCACCTCCAAGAGCACCCACTGACTTTTCAAATCAAGAATCAACAACTTCTTGCTATCGTCAAAGCTTTCCAACTGT
Source organism: Noctilio leporinus (assembly GCA_004026585.1). NCBI lineage: Eukaryota > Metazoa > Chordata > Mammalia > Chiroptera > Noctilionidae > Noctilio > Noctilio leporinus. The sequence continues at coordinate 10,423 of PVIW01010567.1, forward strand.
ATAAGCTTGTGTTCCCTGTGTGGTATCATTTCTAGCACATTCCTTCTTACAGCAAAACTTGCGGGCTTGTTTTCCTATCTTCCCACTTTGCTTTTCCCATCTTCCCACTTGATTTTTCCCTCAGGAAATTACTGTTTTATATGCGTTTTCTTCTCTGTTTACAATGTGCTTTCACATACAATATTGCATTGGCTCCCCATGACAAACCCCTGAGACATCTGCCTGGATTATTATAATCAGAGACTGGTCTTTCTACTTTCAGGCTTGCCCACCCCTATTTCTTCTTCCTCCTGGATGATAAACAAGTCTTTCAGAAAGAATAAACCTGTCCATATCACTCCCTACTTAAAACCTTCCTCAGTGGATCCTCATGCTTATAAGATCTTGGTGTTTTCTGCTGTCTAGCCATTTTCTCCTCACTTTCCTCACTTCACCACATGATTCAGTAATATTAAACTAGGCATAGTCCCAGAACCTGTCACAACATTTCACACCTCTGAGCTTTTCCTCTCACCCTTCCTGGGTGTCACCTGCACTCCCTTTTTGTTGCCTATCTAATTTCTATTGTCCTCTACATTCAAGGGCCAGCTTTCCAGACAGTTTCTCTGTCCACCTCCCTTCTCCAAGATCATGCTCCCTTTAGTGTGCCCATCCACATCCTAACATTGATCAGTTTGAATTGAAATGGTATATTTGTTATGTGACTTCTCTCCCAAACTACATTTACCCTTGGAGTGCATAGACTATATTAAATACACTTTGAATTCCCAGGTCTTAGCACTGCTGAATTTTGCCAAATAAAGTATGTTGACCTGAGTTGAACTGAATCTTCATTTTATTGATCAGTAACTAAGTCTGAGAGAAGTTAAATAAACTTCTGATCTCATAGCTAGAAAAATGACAGAGCTAAGACTAGATTACAGGACTGTCAATGCCTTTAGTATTCTTGCCTGACTGGTTCTAAATATGTGGAATAATCTTCCTCCTGTTTTATATGACAAATTTCCTCCCCTTTTTCAAATAGCATCTCAAGATCTACCTCTTTCGTTTATGCTCTCCCTGAACTATAATGAATCTATTTAGGGATTTACCTACTTTATACGATTTTTCCTCTGTTGTCTCTAGTTTTTAGATCAGAAACTACTTTTATTTTCCTCCCTGCCTCATTGCTTAAGTATGCCCAGTGGGCTCCAAGCAATGCTTGCCTTCTGACTGAAATACATCAAAGCAAACTTCAAAGCACATTAACAACACACTTGTCCAGTATGTGGAAGTGGTTATTAAGCCTGCTCTGTGTCTTGGACTGGCAGGATATAGACAGCCATGAGCTTATCATGTGCTAGAATCAGTCGGTCTTCTGGAGGCTTTCTACAGAGTCTAATGCTCTGGGTATCTTTCCCCCTGGCCTAGCCTAGATCCCTGTAGGCGCCCATTGGATATTTCTCATTGGAGATGCTGGAACTAGAGATGACAGGAAGACCTATGAATAAGGAGGAAAAGAAAGGCTATGCTTAGTACCAATTAAGTTTTCCATGTTTTGAAGAGGTACATCCTGCTCTTCAACTTTTTACTAGATGATCTCCTGAGATAGGGATGAAGAGAAACCAAACTGTATCTCCCTTTGGCCTACAGATACCAGACTCAACAGCAGCCTGGCCACTGCAATCACATTAATGCTTTTACCAGAATAAGTGGTAACACCGGTGTACATTGCAGAATATCAAGGGAATGTCAATTAGTTTACTACAAGTAGTCACTTTTCCAGTTAATCTCTGCTCCTAAACATGACAATAGTGCTTGGAGCCTTTCTATGACCAGAACTTCATGTCGCATTTAATGAGGAAACCAAATACTTTTTTCAGAACCTGGAACCCAAAGAGCTGATCAGCCTCATGCTCAAGAATGGAACTTTAGGACTCAAGAATGGTTTATCTTTATGGAATGTTGAAGAAGGTGGTTGCAGCGGATGAAGGAGGGCTGTGGATATCACAAAGCCTGGGGTCAAATTCTTGCTTTGCTATTTTCCAGTAGCATGAGCTTAGAAAGAATATTCAGCCACCAAGATTTTTGTTCTCTAGAAAAACTGAGATGATGGCTTTTGTAAATGCTCAAAACAACATTGTAAATGTTCCCAGGTCAATGCACCTTGGAGTGCATAATTTCCTCCTTTAGTCAGCAGGAGGGTTTCTGATTTCTTGCTTGTCTCTGCAGTTTTGGCTACATGCCAGATTCTAGGTGCAGTACCTCCTTTCCCCTTCATCTCCTGCTCCTTCCTTTGAACTCTTCCTCAATTTCTTTAGAGCCTTTTTGGGGAACAACCTTAACTGATGAATGGCTTTTATACTAATGTGGTCGTAGGTAGTAAGGATTTAATGTGCCACTCTTTGCAAGTGACATAGTTCTATTTTATCAAAGATTTTCTGGAAATGAATTCTGGGAATGTCTGAGTGACTTAGTTTGAGAGTGGGGGCTTTCCTAAGTCAGAAGTTGATGAGCATGTGTGAGGGGACAGGCATTGATTGAAACACCTTATTAATTTGAACTTTATTGCTGGAGGATAATTAAACTTTGACTAGAAAAAGCTGAGATCCTTGATTCTAAAACGAAAGTCATAAATATAAATCTCAGTTTTACCACTTACTGTGTCACCTTAAGCAGATAACAAACTTTCTGAGTCTAGGTTTCTGAGTCTAGGTTGTCTTTTAGAGTTTATGTCAGGATAGGATGCATTTATATAACAGTCTGGCTCAACAAATGGCAGCTACTATTACAGATCATGAAAAGGTTGAGCTAGAGATGGCTGACAGCTGGTAGGCTCAGTGAATATGAACTATGTCAGTAGTTCTCAATTTTACTAATTTCAACTACTAATTTCACAACTAGTTGTGATCTGGTATCATGCTAATTTCAACATGAATCATAATTTTTTTTTTTCTACTAACAGTTAAAGAACCAACATTTAGGAGCATTTTTTGAATACCATTCTCATTTACTTTTCTTCCGATATGCTTTAAGTTTTTTTTTTTTTTTTAAGATTTTATTTATTATTTGTAGAGAGAGGGGAAGGGAGGGAGTCAGAGAGGGAGAAAGGCATCAATGTATGGTTGCCTTTCATCTGTCTCCAGCTATGTACCTGGCTGGAGACCTGTCTTGCAACCTGGTTATGTGCCCTGGCTGGGAATCCAGCCAGCAACCTTTGAGTTCATAGGCCAGTGCCTTTCCACTGAGCCACCAGCCAGGGCTTGCTTTAAAATTTTTTAAGAAAGTTTTTATTTTATTTTATTTTCCATCATTATTTAGCCCCAATGCCCTCCTTTACCTCCACCCATCCCCTTCCTCAATATGCTTTCTTGAGTGGGAGAAAACGGTATGAATTAATGGCCAGTTAGCTGGAAAGTATGTATATGAGAATGTATCTTGTATGTGAACCCTTATTGTATATAATAAGGTGTAAAAAATGGCTAAAAGTCACAGTGGTAATAAGAGGGCCAGAAGAAGCAGCTTGTCAGGTGGGTACTGACAATACCCATGGAAGCTTCTTGCTTTTTTTTTTAGCATGTGTGCTCTTTGCCTTCAAAGAGTTATGTGAATGTGCACAGCTGACCATGCTCTGTCTCTTTCTTCATACTTCAGTTTTGATGGAGTGAAGCCATTGCCTAGATATTTCTTTGGATAGAAGCTGGCCACTTTCCAGCTGCTTTTTAAAGGAAAGTTGCAACTTTCATTCCTTGGGGTTGCTCACACTAAAAATGCCCTGCAGCCTTCTAATGGTCAAGTGCTTGAGACTCCTAGATTTGTTCAACAGAGGACTTTCATATTGTCCTCTGATATGTGAGCTTGAGAATTACCATCAGTAGAGTGAGGTCAGTTTTACAGATGGGACTTAATTGATTCACAGAAGAGGTAACAACCCATGCTTACCCAAGATACATTCAAATCAAATGTTCTCTGAGTTTATGTTGCAAACAAGGAGAAGCTGACTGGCTATCATGAATGACCCACCCCCACTATGCTTGAGTTGAGCATAATGTCTACAGGAATCTAATGTGTTCTTTGCACAGGTCTGGTATCAGCCCAGGTATCTTCACATATCTTTTCTCTATACTTTCTAGAGGCACAGAGATTATAGTTCACATAGGTAATTAATAGGAAATCTCGTATTTGAAACCAGATTTAAATTGCTTCCCTCATCTACCCACTCATATACACCCCCTCTCCCACTTTAATTCTGGGGGATGAGAAGATGTGGCATCAAAAGCCCTTTAGTTGTGAAGGAAATAATTATGCTGTGTTGCTCCAATCAAGTTTTTCTTAAAAAATTAATCCTTATCTTAAAATGAAATTAGATTAGCAAAAATATATACCATTAGGCAATGGGTATTACATCAACACTAAGGATTTATGTTTAAGGAAGGATACCGTAGACAGATTAAATAAGAAATCATAAACTGGGAAGAGATGTTACAACCAATTAATACCTAAAATATACTGGGAATTTCTCCATTCAATAGGATAAGACAGGAATCACAATAAAAAAAAATGGGAAAAATTTAAAAACTAAATAAAAAAAGCAACCAAAACAACTGCTTTTTAAATATATGAGACGGCTCCAACCCACTAATAATTAGAAATGTGTAAATTAAAACAACTACTGCCTTCATTTTATTAAATCTGGGTGTAAATTGGAAAACATTGAGTGTTAGCAAAGATGTGGGGAGGCAGGAATATTATTCACAACTAGCAGAACTGTGAGCTAATACAGGTGTGTATGAAGCCATCTGGTAATCCTCAGTGAAATAAAATCTGCCTCTGCCCCATGACCCAGTAGAGCCGTTCCTGGGGATGTAACCCAGAAACATCCTCATGTAAGTTCACATGAGGACATGGCTGGCCTGTGGAAATGAGGAGATGGGGCACCTATGTGGTAGAAGCTGTCTATGGACTATGCAGCAGAAGTTTGGAGCAATAAGCACACACAGCAACATGGATAGTCTTTGAAAATGAGATCTAGAGCAAAAGAGGTAAAAAATGAGCTCCATTTTGCAATACTATTCTAGTAAATTAAAGATAAAACTAAGTTTAATTTTTTTTTAGATTTATTGAGGTATCATTGACAAAGTTGTAAGATACTTAGTGTACAATGTGATGATTTGATATACGTACATATGGGTCTGTCCCAAAAGTATCAGCCACACAAACTATTTTCTTTATATTGACACTAGCTTGATACTTTTAGGACAGACCTTCTATACATTGTGACAGGATTCTCTCTATATAGTTAATTAACCCACCTGTCACCTCACATCTTTTTAAATGAGATTTACTTTCTGCTTTCTTAGCTAGTTTACATTATACAATACAGTGTTATCACAATAGTCACCATTATGCATTAGATCCTCAAAAAACGTATTCATCTTAGAGTTGAAAGTATACGCCTTTTTCCAAATTTCTCCCTATTTCCTTCAACACTAGTCTATTGTTTTACTCTCTGTTTCTATGACTCTGACATCTTTTAGATCCCAACTATAAGTGATACTTTGCAGTATTTGTATTTGTCTGGCTTATTTCACTTAGTGATTCCTCCATGTTGTAACAAGTGACAAGATTTCCTTCCTTTTAAAGGCTGAATAATGTTTGCAAGTGTGTCTGTATTCATCCACTGATGGACACCTGGAGGGTTTTCATGTCTTGGCTATTGTGAATAATGCTGCAATGAATGTGGGAGTGTGAATGCTTTTTTGAGATAACAGTTTCATTTCCTTTGAATAAATAATCTGAAATAGAATTGCTAGATCACATGGTAGTTTTATTTTTAATTTTTTGAGAAATGTCCATACTATTTTTCACAAAGGCCAAGCCAGTTAAAATTCCCATTAGTAGTATACAAAGTATTCCTTCTTATCCACTTTCTTATCAGAATTTATCTCTTTTTGATTATAGACATTCTAACAGGTGTGAGGTGATAGCTCATTATGGTTTTGATTTACATTTCTCTGATTATTAGTAATTTGGCATTTGTATATCTTCTGTATAAATTGTTCATTTATATATTTGCCCATTTTTAATTAGGCTATTTGTGTATATTGCTATTGAGACATGTTTCTTATATATTTTGTATATCAACCCCTTGCTAGATAGATGGTTTGCAAATATTTACTGCCATTTAATAGGTTGCTTTTTTTTTTATTGATGGTTTCTTTTGCTGAGCAAGTTATATAGTTTGATGCAGTCCCACTTGCTTACTTTTGTTTTTGCTGCCATTGTTTTTTATGTCAAATCTTGAAAAATCATTGCCAAGGTCCATGTGAAGGAGCTTACCCCCATTTTCTTCTGGAAGTTTTCCAGTTTTGGGTCTTACATTCAAGTCTTTAATACATTTTGAGATGATTTTTGTGCTTTTATTGAATTTATTGAGATGATACCGGTAAACAAAATTATACATTTTTCAGGTGCACAGTTCCAAAGCACTTCACTTTTACACTTGGAATGGTATGTTTACCATCCAAAGTCAGGTTTCCTTCCCTTACCATTTATAGATCATAGTCTTAGCCCAGAGATAAGAAGAAACTCAAAATGGATTAAAGACTCGAATGTAAGACTTCAAAATAACAAAAATCCTAGAAGAAAACATAGGCAGTAAAATACTGGACATTTCTTGTAGCATACTTTTTCAGATGTGTCTCTTTGGGCAAGGAAGACCAATGAAAAAAAATAAACAAATAAGACTACATTAAACTAAAATTCATGCATAGCAAAGAAAACCATCAACACAATGAAAAGACAACCCACTGAAATGGAGAACATATTTGTCAGTGATACATCTGCTAAGGGGTTAATATCAAAATTTTTTTATAAAGAACTTATACAACTCCACACCAAAATAAATAAATAAATAAAACAATCTAATTAAGAAATATACAAAATACTTGAAAAAACACTTCTCCAAGGACACAAAGCTGGACAATAAACATATGAAAAAATGCTCATTACTAATCATCAGAGAAATGCAAATTAAACCCACAATGAGGTAGCATCTCACACCTCTCAGAATGGCTATCATCAAAAGTCAATAAAAGTGTTGGTGAGGGTGTGACAAAAAGGAAACCCTAGTGCATTATTGGTGGAAGTACAGATTGGTGTTGCCACTGTGGAAAGCAGTGTGTAGTTACCTCAAAAAATTAAAAATGGAATTGCCTTATAGTTCATATTGAGCTGATTTTTGTGTGTGATATTAATTTTCTTTTAGGTTAGGTGAAATTTATCAGTGAAGCTATCTGGTCCTGGACTTTTCTTTGTTGGGTGGTTTGAATATAGATTGTTTCCCTACTAGTATTTGGTCTGCTCATATTTTCTATTTCTTCATGATTCAGTCTTGGTTGGTTGTATGTTTCTAGAAATTTATTTATTCTAAAATTTCCAATTTATTGGGAGTGTAATTTTCATAGGAATTTCTGATGATCATTTATATTTGTGAGGTATCAGTTTTAATGTCTCTACTTTTATTTATATGTTTAATTTATTGGAATCCTCTCTTTTTCTCTTGATAAGTCTAGATAATAGCTCATCCCTTTTGTTTACCTTTTTAAAAAGCAGCTGATAGTTTTATTGATTTTTTATATTGCACTTTTAATACCTGTTTCATTTATTTCCACTCTAGTATTTGTTATTTCCCTCCAATGAACTTTGGGCTTAATTTTGTTTTAGTTTTATGAGGTATAAAGTGAGATTGTTTAAAATCTGTCTTTTTCTTAATGTAGGCATTTATCACTATAAAGCTTTCCTCTTAGACCTGCTTTTGCTATCTCTCACACATTTTAGTATGTTGTGTTTCTTTTTCCTTTCTCTCAAGGTATTTTTTAATTTCTTTTTTTTATATCTTTCACTTTTCTTGGGACCTCTATAATGCATGTATTGGTCCTTTTACAGTGTTCCATTAAGGTAACTCTACTTTTAAATTTATATTTCTCTATTGAATTACTACCACTATCCTGTCTTTGGTTCACTGATCTTTTCTTCTACACAATCTAGTCTGTTGCTTAAATGCTCTGTTGAATTTTTCACTTTCGTTATTGTATTTTTAAGCTCAGTGATTTTAATGTAGTACTTTAAAATATTTTCTCTCTATTAAAAATCTCATTTTGTTCATGCCTTTTATCTTAATGTTGGCAAATATCTTATGACTGTTTATTTTGAACTCTCTATCAAGTAAGTCATTTCATAAAGATCTGTTTCTGGAGAGCTACTTTGTTTTGTTTTGTTTTGTTTTGTTTTGCTAGGATCATTTTTCTCTATTGGTTCATTTTCTGTGACTCACTGTGTTGGTTTTTGTGCAATAAGTAAAACAGCTTATCTTTTCCAATCTTGACAGAATGATTTCTTGTAGGAGATGAGCTACATCCATTAGCCTGGCCTAAGTTCCTGGTCATCTCTCAAACATTTGATTTTCCAAGGAGCCTTTTTTTTTTTGTCTGTGGCTCCCACTAGTTGAGGGGGTTCTAGGTCTATCAATGTCCCATGGGGAAGGATTTATTTTGACAATAAGATGCAGCCTTATTGCCTAATTGAAAACTGGACCCTCAGGCAGCATCTGGAAACTTATGTAGTTAAATTTCTTCTAGAAATAAATTGGGAGGTGGGCTTTTTGCTTGCTCCTTCTGTGATAGACCTGGGCACATAATTATGGGGTGGTATTTCTGCACCCATTAATAATTATTTACTTGCTGTAGTCCTATGGGACTTGCAAATGGAAGTCTTGATGGCTGTCCAACTCAAGGGATATGGGGCTCTGTCTGTCAGATAGCAGCTACTAAAGCTGTGGCAGCAGACATATGTAAAAGTCCCTTCCAGGGAGATACTGGTGACATGAAGTCAGCTTGAGGGAAATGGCAAGGGATTGTCCACCAGATTCCCTTGTCTCCAGGGGGAAATTTAGACATCCCCTAGCTGCATGCTAAACTAGAAATGTGATCCATTGGCAAAACCTTTTAGACTATGCAGATGGATTCCTCTCAGGGAAAGACTGAGGTGAAGGCATTTTAACTTGCACTCTTGTGCTGATTCTTGTTAAGCCAAGAATCATTGTCTTCTTTGCTTGCTGAAGTTGCATGCTTATGAATGGAAGCCTATTGGTTATCAGAGCCAGTCAACCTGAGGGGCCATCCTTTCAGCAGTAGCACAAAAGCTGGTGCACAGACCTGTGTACAAGCTCCTTCTAGGTAGATACTGGTGACAGATTGGGCTAGAGGGAGAAGGAAAGGGAAGTATCTGCCAGTTTTCCTGGTCTCTCTGGAGGACTGCAGCTTGCTTGTGTACTAATAACTTGGAAGTTTGACCCCTAGGAAGCAGCTTTCAAAGCGCACTTTTCTATTCCCTTTGTCCTGGGCCCTGGGCTGATAGCTCTGGTGAGTCCTCACAGGCCCATTAACAACTGTTTGGTTTGTTTGTTTGTTTGCTGTAGTTTTTTTAAAATTCAATTTTGTTGTTGTATTATATCCATCCCCTTTTTGCTACCCTCTGTCCCCCTCCCCACCCTTATTTGCCCCCAAAGTCAATCCCACCTGTTGTCCATGTCCATGGTTCCTTTATACTAGGTTCTTGTCTAAACTGCTCCCCTTCCTTGCCTCTTCCTCCCCCGCCCCCTAACCCCCTTCCCCCCTGACCACTGAAGGCCTATTCACTGTATTCATATATCTGGTTCTGTTTTGCTTATTGTTAGTTTTGTTCATTATTGTCCTGTAATGGGTGAAATCATATGGTATTTGTCCTTCACTGACTGGCTTATTTCACTAAGCATAATACTTTCCAGTTCCATCCATGTTGTTGCAAAGGTTAGGAGTTCCTTCTTTCTTTTTGCTGTGTAGTATTCCATTTTTGTAAATGTACCAAAGTTTTTTGATCCAATCATCCACTGATGGGCACTTAGGCTGTTTCTAGCTCTTGGCTATTGTAAATAGTGCTGCTATGAACATAGGGGTACATAGGTTCTTATGAATTGGTGTTTCCGGATTCTTTGGGTATAGTCCAAGTGCTGGAATTGCTGGATCAAAAGGCAGTTCCATTTTTAGTTTTTTAAGGAAACCCCATACTGTTTTCCATAGTGGCTGCACCAGCCTGCATTCCCACCAACAGTGCACGAGGGTTCCCTTTGCCCCACATCCTCACCAACACTTGTTGTTTGTTGATTTGTTGATGATTGCCATTCTGACAGGTGTGAGGTGGTGTCTTACTGTGGTTTTAGTTTGCATCTCTGATGACTAGTGATGTTGAGCATTCTTTCATATGCCTCTGGGCCCTTTGTATCTCTTCCTCAATGAGTTGTCTGTTCAGGTTTGCTGTAGTTTTATAGTCTCGTGGATGCAAGCCTTGTTGGATTTTTAGAGTTAGTTTTGGAAGTTCATCTCAATTGTGTGGGAGCCTTAAAACTTAGAGCACTGAATGCGAGGTCTAAACCCTTCACACCTCAGGAAGAAGCTAAGAGTTGGGCATTTCCTCTCAATTGTCTGGGGCTTTACCGGGAATGGGGCTTATGGTGATAGTGTGTCTCAGCTTTTCCTAGCTGTTTCAATGTGGGTAGTTTCTTATTTTTCTGATGTATAGGGGTCTTTCAGTCAGTTTCTTTCTTTATTTCTCTTTCTTTGTTTTTAAATGAAGAGGTTGACAAATCTTCATTATTATATTTTCTTTTTTTAAAGATTTTATTTATTATTTTCAGAGGGAGGGGAAGGGAGAGAGGCAGAGAGGGAGAGAGACATCAAGGTATGGTTGCCTTTCACCTGCCTCCAGCTACAGACCTGGCTGGAGACCTGACTTGCAACCTGGTTATGTGCCCTGCCTGGGGAATTGAACCAGTGACTTTTGGGTTTGCAGGCTGGCTCCTTATCCACTGTGCCACCAGCCAGGGCTTGCTTTTTTTTTTTTTTTCAAGTTAGGTCACAAGGTTTTCTTTAAATATTTTTCTTGAGACAGAAGACACCACACTTTTACTCAATTAAGAGAAACAATTTTAAGAGTACTAAGGTATTTTATTTCTTTATATTTCTCATGCCATGAATTCATATAGAATGGGTTCCAGCAGCTCAGGCCCCTTTCCATTGGTTCTCACAAAGTGTGTTTCTCTGGGTGTAGCAGGCTGGCGCTTCAGCTGAACCCAGGTACCTTTCCCTTTTTCTAATTATTTTCCTTCATGCTTTCAGAGAGCTATTTTGGCTCTGAGGGTGCTTAATATGCTCAATGAGTACATTAATTCTCTTGCAAGAATCTTGCTTTTAACTTGTTTATTCACAACAATGCCCATTGCATTCTGGGTGACACTGTAGGCTTTTCCAGATTTGTCCTGGTAACAACTGTAGGCATTCCTTTTTTAACAGTGCCCATGTCTACAATCACCTTCCTTGTAGATCTGCATGTATGTGGCCAAAGGAACAACTACATGTTTTCTAAAAGGTCTAGAGAACATAGAGCAGGTGCTCTCCTCTTTCTCTTTGTGTTAGTTGTTTTGGCAAGTTACTGGATGATGGCAGTTCTGGCCAAAATGAAAGCCTGGATTCCTTACACAAGTAATTGCTGTATATTTAGTGTATTTGTGAAAGGAGGGAAATTTAAGACCCTCCTATATCACCATCTTGGTCAATCCTCTCTGTAAAACTTTTTTAAGAAAGAAAATACATGTAGTTCTTAACTCCTAATATCTACAGTTTTTGAGTTTTAAACTCCTAAAAATGTATATGAAAATGTCATATACATTTTCCTCAATAGATGCATAAATCACTTTATCACATATTTCTAATGTATAAAAGCTTTTATGTATCCACAAATCTAAACTCATTAAATATTAAGTTGAATATATGGAAGAAGTCTATAATGTTCTTGTTAGAACAAACATTTTTTAAACGGAACAATTATTATACTTATTTGTTCCTTGTTTTTTTTGCACCTGCGATTTATTAGTGCAAAACAAACCAGCTTCCCCCCACCCCCTGAAAAACAGAGGTAACGATTCATCTGATGAAGCCCTCTATGCTTTTTCAAAGATTTTATCACATGCTTCACTTTTTAAGAAGGATTACTGAGGGATGGTGCAGGTAGAGGGTAAAAATAAGAGTGACCAATAATTGGTTCATTCTATATGAATGCTGAGATTTACAAAGCACTTTCTTCTTCATGTGAATTTTCTAAAGAGGGTTAGGAAAATGACATGAACGTATGTCTGTGTGATGGAAACCCACCCTTATCCTAAATGAAATAAATAAGCATATCCAGTGGAGGATGCAGACAGGAACCTGGTTGCAATTATGTTGACAGAAAATGTGCAGAGATGAAGGTAGGACTGACATGGGGATGGAATATCTCAAATGGATGCCAGAGAAGCAGAACCTTTTCATGAGGGTTGGTACAAGCAGTGGACACATATGGCTAGAAGTGCTTGACGCTGACTCCAAGGTGATTAATGAGTGACTGGCTCTGTTTAAAGAGGTCAGAATCATTCACCAAAAACCTGAAATGGTGGCAGCTCCATTTTTGAGGCAAGAAGACATAAATCTCAGGGTCAGGGATTCCTTTTAGAGAGTGACATCTGTCTATCATTTCTCAGTGATCTAGCACCTGTACATTATTCAAGAGTAAATCTAATCAGATGTAGCAGCCCAGCTGTGCAGTGTGGAGTGCCTTGCCCATTTTCAGCTAAAGACTTCTCTTTGCATTCAGCTTAGTTTCAAGGTGGCACTGGGGGCTGGTGACTAGGAGGAACTATGGAATCTATTGGATTATGTGTCATTCATTATGTAATGGATGTATTTGTTATGTACTTTGACAGTTCAATATCTTCCCCTGTTTTGGAAATGTCATATGAACCTGCTTATCTCTCTCTGATGCAAGTTGTCCTCCCAGCCTCCTTTGCAGCCAAGGCACAGGCATATAACTCAGGCTTTCCCAATCAGGTGCAGCTGCTCTGAATCTGAAGTCAGCAACTTGTAGTACTAAATGGCTAGGATGGAGGAATGTGAGTTTTCAGGGGCAACAGCAGTAGCTGCACAATGGCTACAACCACTGACTAGTGCCTGTGATGGTGGTGGTTGTAATGGGGTGTCTTGGGTTCAGAGATGATAGTGTTCTCAGGGGTTTGGTTTTGATGTATGGGGATTTTGGCTGTGGTACAGGTTAATGCATTAACTTCCCTTGTTCTTAACTGTTTCCCACGTCTGGCCTTCTTGGAAACTATGAACTATCCAGAAGCAGTTCAGTGAATTTATTTTCTGTTTATGTCAGTCAGAGTTGGTTGCTGTTGCAACCAATAAAGCAAACTGAGACAGGATACATTCCCAGGTCTCTGATGCTAATTGCTTTCTGGAATCAAGTTTGTGGCCTGTGGCTTATCTACATCTGACCTGTTTCTAAAAAGGATCTAAAGTTATTTTACAAATAGCTTATCATCATAAACTTTTAAGCTCTCTGAGTTCAACATCATATATTTTATTCACAGAATCAACATTTAATAAATTATTAAACTAGCAAATATTAAGCTAGAAATTGGGTTGACCAGTAGCTCCTAGTCTCATGGGATCAGTCTGAGAAAGAGGATGTACGAAAATGGGGAGTTGCAATATTTTTATTGTGAAAGACAGTGGGCAACAGGACCATATAAGAAGGTCATCTAACCTGGCCCTGTTGGGACTGAATAACTACATATAGTATCACATATCTTCACCCGAATGGTCTATTTTCGTCTTAAACTCATCTTTATTTTCTATTTCTCCTCCTTCAATTCCTTATTATTATATGTTCATTATAACACAATTATTCCCCAAGTTACTTAGACCTACACCTAGAGGATAATTTTTCACCTTAATTCTCTCTGTTTGCTTAGTTCCCAAATTACAAACTAAAGACACATTCTTGCAAACCACACCTGTCACAATAGTTTCATGAATACTTTATGTGATGGTATTCATTATTTTTTATCCTATTCTATTATAGTTCATGTTTCAAAAATTGCTATGTGCAATCCATTAAATTGATTATATGACTCGTTAATATTTTATGGTTCATTCTTGAAAAAGTGCTTTCTTCTATATATTCAAACATCTACTTCCAGCTAGATAGTTTATTTTAATTTAACTGTGACCCTTCCATGCTTAAATAGTATTAACAGCAAACAAACTTTCCTTCAACCCACTTTCCCCTGTTTTCTAGTCTCACCATAGCCCAGAGGATCTCCACTTTCTTTCTTCTTCATTCAGTTAGATTTAGCTTTCATCACTCGTAGGCCAGAGAAGCTGCTTTTGCTAAGGTCACTAGCTACTTCAATATTCCTAAATCCAAAGGCCATATGGAGTAGGCAAAAGTAGATTTACAGTTGTGAGTACATGAAACACATTTAATTCTTGTATTATTATTTATTAATTCTTATGTTATTTTCCATACAAATGACTGTAAACTTACTTTTGCCCTTCCTGTACTTCATGGTTTTTTTTTGTTGTTGTTGTTTTTTTGTTTGTTTGTTTGTTTTGCTATCTCTCTCCTTCAGAATCATTTCTGAACATGGTTGCTGTGACCCCCACCTAATGGCTTTTCTTTTATTTCTCTGGTTTCTCCTTATTTTAGGTCCTCTTTTTCAGGCCCATCCTCTTCCATCTGGCCATTTAAAATTCTCAAGACTTTAAGTTTTTTCTCACTCTACAGTTTTATGCCCATAGTTCTCAGAGGAGAAGACTTTGGGGAATGGTAGTTTCTGCCAGTGAGATGCCAGTCATCCAGCCAAGCCCATCAATCAACAGTAGATGTCAGAAATGAGATTGAAGTCCTGGCTGGTAGCACAGTAGATAAGGCACTGGCGTATGAACTGAAAGGTCACTGGTTCGATTCCCTAGCCAGGACATATAACCAGATTGCAAGCCAGGTTTCCAGCCAGGTCTGTAGCAGGAGGCAGGTGAAAGGCAACCATACATTGATGTCTCCCTCTCTCCCTTCCTCTGTCACTCTAGAAATAATAAATAAAATCTTAAAAATAAATCTTGCAAATGTGCTAAGTCTCATGAAACTCAAATTCTCTTCCAGCTTAAAATCAGCAACCACTTGAGATAAAGTGAGTATGCTATTTTACAACTCTGTTTCTCATATGTGAACTAGATGAAGTGTGAGCATATTATTTCAGAGCACACAAACTGGAGTTTGATGGGAAATTCTTCAGAGTATATAAACTCACACACTTGTATATACCTGCACATAATAAAATAGTCCTAGCAGGTGGTAAAACTGAGCTCTCACATATGAGGACCTAAAGACACATGAGGGCTGTGCCTGTGCTTTAATTGATTAGTAAAGTGTACTTCTGTTTTAAGTAGTTTTGAGATTACTATTATACAGGTTGGGTAGTTACCTTTAATTTGTTTCTGTCCTCATCATTTCCTGACTATTGCAGCTAATTCACATCAATCTGTGAGCTGCCTGACACCTGAGGTCGTTGAGTTTTAATTCCTGGTTAACAGCTTCAGAATCCATTATAATTTCACTTTAAAATGAGTGGTTTTATGGCCTAAAAATTTTAGAATTTACCACTGAGAACAGACTAATCACACAGCTGATTCATTTCACTATAGGCTATATTCCACTAGGCTAGTTATAGATAACACATAGCTCTTAGCCTCTAGGAGCTGACAGACTAGTGAGCATATAGATAAGTAAAAACATATATCGTGCAATGCAAGAGGTATGCATAAGTAGACATTCTATACTACAGGTAAAGAATGAAGTCTTCAATAGAGCATATATCTTCTGAACCGTGTCTTGAAATTACAGTAGGAGTTGGCCAAAGAAGGCATTTTGACACATGAGAAAGCATAAATATATTAAAGGAACATGGATTGATGGAATAGGAGCAAACTAGTTGTGGTAGTGACATTATGTGCGTGGAACACTGGTTAAGGGTTGCAATAAGAAAGGAGAATGTTATACAAAATGCAAAAAATCTCTGTGGTCCTAACAAGTTAAGGGTTTATTCTAGTGTTAATGAGAAATTATTAAACAATTTTAACTGATGAATGACATGAATAGATTTGTGTTTTAGAAGACACTCTTTGAAGTTAAAACTAGAGGGAAAAGACAGTTAAGATAGAGATCATGGTGGGAGCTTATTCAACAGCACATATAAGAAGTATGAGGGCTTGAACTGAGAAAATGACAATGGGTAAGAAGCATAGTTTCAAGGGATTATTGAGAGATAGGATGACCAAATTGAGTAAAGGATAGAGGAGTGGGGCTAGGTGCAGTGATCTAGGCTGAAAAAGGACTGCTGCTGTATTCTAGTCTCACTCAGGTGACAGATTGAGACAGTGATATGGGAAACATTTTCCCACAGGATGGAGCTTTGGGCAGTGTACTTTATCATCCACTTTGTGTGGAGAGAGAACTGTCCCAGGATAAAGATATACTTAAGCTTGTTGGCTATGATGAATGGCTTAGTTGATTGATCAGGGTAGTTGTGGAAGGAACAAGATAGGAATGTTAGAGAAAAGAAGGCTTGGGAAGAAAAATGTGAAATGACTTATAAGAATGAACATGCAGTATGATCTATGTATTATGTTAATGTCTACCAAGAAGTGCCTCCTGCAGAAGACCACCAAATAACTAAATGAACATGATGATATAGATGAGGGGTCAGTCCCCAATCCTCAGGCTGCATGCAGGCCACGAGCAAAGTCCACCTGAACTCAGCCCCCAACACCTCTGCAGCCCCATCTTCCAGGTGCCAAAAACATTGGGGAATGTTAATGTAGATAGTAGATGTCAGCCAGCCTTGGTTTGTCCTTCTGTTTGCACTACAGGCCCATGAATGAAATCGATAAGGTGGTAGGGATAAAGGTATTTTTGCATGGGTCTCCTCTCACTAAGTCTGATCTAATTTTGCCTGCTGCTGAGTGCCCGACCTTCCAGTAACAGAGACCAATGTTGAATCTCTTGATACAGTGCCATACTGTGAAGATCATCTAGTTACTGGGAGGCAACTTTAATTAATCTAGCCAACTCTATCTTAGAAAGGAAGATATTTCATCCTGAGTTGGATTGACACACATAAAGGGTAGGAGTTTGCCTTCTTGCTTACAGGGCTTCAGCCCTACATCACTGATGCCTCACAGAATATCTGATTACTGATATGAGACACCACATAATATTCCCTCAGGTTAAAGGACCATTTCATAGGAAAGGAATGATGGCTGTGGGAGTGGAACCAGGGACACTGCTGGTCCTTTCACTTGTCATAGCATCTAAAAAGGCTTTCTAAAGGCAGAGCTAAGACATCATCTTAAGGTGACACCCTATGAGAATAAACTTAATTTTCAGGGTTTGGTATATATCTTAAAATTTAGATCATTGTATGGTGATGTGTCCCCAATTAGTAAATCCAATAATCAAGCAGTAGAAATAGGAATGGTTCCACTTACCATCGTTCCCAGTGAGAAATTTTGTTTCTTATTTATTTGACTCTACATTTGTGTGCCTAGAAAACCTCCCCAACCACCTCTTGGTCACTTTGTGATCCTGACATTAGAAGACCACCAAACAAGACTAATTGAATGTGATTATCATGTAGAGGTAGGACTGGTGCTACTAGTGTATGCATAGAGGAATATGGCTAGAAGTTAAATGTTCTACAGGGGAAGATGGGAGGGATATTTTAACTTTTAATGACAAAGTTCAGTAACTATGGTCTGTAAGTACCAGGTCTCTAGTGCCCAGAGTCTTTAGGAAAGAGGATATGGGTATCTTACTTGGGCCAGCGGAAGTCCCAGCCAAGGTGGAGAGGAATCTAATCTGGGTAGTGGTGGAGGGGCCAACTATATTGGGAGTGGCAGTAATTCCTGACACCAATTCTTCTCTTAGAAATTTTCTAGAACTGTAGGCAACTAGAGTTCTGGAGAAGCTATGCCTAGTTACTGTGAATAATATGAAAAGCAAGTGGCTTTAAAGCAGTACAAGTGTTGAATTAATTACTTTGCCCTGCCCAGACACTCTTCACCAGTGCACCAATCCCATAGTTTTTCTGGTTGCTAAAGCTTTCATTACTGCCTCTTCTCCAGATAATAGTCCTCTGCTGAACAGGAGCCATTTTTGCAAGAGATATATCTTCAGTTCATCTCCTGGAGAAACCAGCATCCAATTACTGACCCATACAGGGATACAAGAGCCTGGTGGCTTTGAGTAAAGGTGCTACCACTAGTTATTAGCATAATATATATCAATGTTTAGCATGTATTTTTCCCTCTATTCTGCTTTCCTTCCTTTCTTATGCAAGCAGGTTGCAAATAAATCACTTGAATAAGAATTATAGTCTCAGGCTCTGTCTCTTAGGAACCTGACTTGAGTCAGCTTGGAGGAACTTAAATGAAAAGACTGTAAGTAATAGTTGATTGTATGAATGCATGAGAATGCTCAGGAAAGCAGATAAAATGGAAAGAGGAATAAAGACTAACTTTGAAGAGTACTCTATGAGAAAGTTTTCAATAGTATAACAGAAAAAGAGAAGAGCATATTTCAAATCTCATCAACTTCTTTGGCTTATAGTAACAGCTGTGTAACCCCTGTCTTGGATGTAGAAGACTAAGGAGTTTAACAAAGACTGTCAATTTTAGTGATGAGAGATGAGAAGAGGCTGTCAGATTCACTGGTTTCCTCAGAAGGAGTAGTTTCATATTTACTATAGAAAGTCTGTGTGTTTATGTATTGATTCTATCTTCTGCTCAGGTCTGCCATTTTTGCTGAACTCAGGTTGAGTGTCTAGACGCCAAGCAGAAGTAGCTGAAAGAGCTCTACATTCTATTGTGCTGTTAAGAATGAAGATTGGTCTGTGAAAAACAATGTATTATTTCCTAAGTGATGTTACAAGAAATGGCTGGCCATCTGTAAAAATGATTGGGCTTTAAATTCACCTTTGACATTTAAATAAATTCCATATGAATCAATGATTTAAACATAACAAGTAAACTATAAACATCTCAGGGTAAAAAAAAGTAGACAAATTTTTTATAGTTTGAGTGTAGGGAGTATCTAATTAAAATAAAAGAAACCATAGATGAAAGTACTATATGAAAATTTAGAATTTCTTAAGGATAAAAATAATAGTGTTTAATAATAGCTAAGGTTTGAATACTGTGTGTTTGTTTTATAAGCATCAGCTCATTTATTTTTCAAACTAAATATCTGATAGAAATATTGTTATCCTCATTCTAGGTTAAGGCATCAGAAAGATAAGGCAAATTTTCTAATATTACAAATTATTAAGAAGCAGAGTTAGAATTCAACCCAGGTGGTATGCTTTCAAAGTCTGTGCTTTATTTTGAACTTTTTATTTTGAAAAAGTTTTAGACCCACAGAAATTGTCCAAAGCTATACAGTGAACTCCTATATATCCTTCATTCATTGTCCTCCAATATTGACACCTTACAAAACTGTAGAATTAACAAAAAGTAGAAATTAACATTGGTATAATACTATTATCTGATCTACAGACTTTATTAGATTTTTTCATTTTTTAATATTATCCTTTTTTAATGTTCCAAGATCAATCTAATAATCTGACATTGAATTGAGCTATAATGTCTTTATAATCTTCTCCAAAACTATAACATTTTCTTCAGTCTTTCCTTATTTTTTATGACATTGGCACTTTTGAACATTACTCATCAGGTATTTCACAAAACACTTTTCAATTTGAGTTTATCTGATATTTTCTGGCATTAAATTACAATTGCACATTTTTGACAACAGTTTTAGAGGGGATGTTTCCTTATGAGAGCATAATATGATGTCAGTATGTCTTAAAATTTAACTTTAGTATATGTTGTGTGTATTTTAGAGAAAGGGAAGGAAGAAAGAAAGAGAGGGAGAGAAACATTGATCAAGGTGTGAGAGATACATAAATCCTCTCGCAGGCCCCAACTGGGAACTTGGCCTGCCAGTGAGTTGATGCCCTGACTGGGAATCAACTGGGTTCATAGGTCAGCACTCAAATCACCGAACCATATCAATCAAGGCTATTTTCCCTCTTTTTTAATTAATTAAAATAAAAATATATTTTGGAGGAGACCCTCAACTATAGGAAAATATCCTGTTTCTCTATTTTCATCCACTAATTTTATTCTTTTGTGGGTCTTGACTGAAGCAATTATTATTGTGATACTCTAATGGTGATACTTCTTTTTTAAAAAAGATTTTATTTATTATTTATTTTTAGAGATAAGGTGGGAGTAAGAGAGGGAGAAAAATGTGTGTGGGAGATACATGAAGTAGTTACCTCTCACATGCCCACAACTGGAGTCCTGGCCAGCAACACAGGCATGTGCCCTGACTGGGAATTGAACCAGTGACCTTTCTATTCACAGGCCGGCATTCAATCTACTTAGCCGCACCAGCCACAGCTCTAATGGTGATAATTCTATTTCTTCTATATTTATTAATTCCAACTGTTTTGTAAAAAAAAAGTGCTCTTTCTTATTTATTTATTCAACCATTTATTATAATAGTGTGGACAGATGGATATTTTAGCCTTTGAGTTATGATTTAATACTATAGTTATTTATTTTCATCTAGCTTTGAACACCGAGAGTGTTTTGGGGCTGGCTTCTGTTCCCTTTCAAGATGCCCAGATCATTTTCTCTTTCTTCCTCTCTTTCTCTCTTGCTCCCTTCCTTTCTTCCATCCATTTCTCTATCTCCTTCTGTCTTTCTCTCTTGTTTCCTTGCCTCCTTGCTTCCTTTTATTCCTTCTTAGTGCTGGCACCTAAAGATGCTAGAGGATAATCATGTGTTTTCCTGCCCCATAAGCAGAATCAACTAGTTTTCAAAGGAGCTCTGGTTATTTTAGTGAAGGAGGGTATGACCTTAGTAGCTCCTCCCTTCATTTTTTAAGTATTTGTTTTTTACTGGATATAGAATTCTAGGTTGATTTATTTTTTTCAGAATGTTATATATGTTGTTCCATTATCTTCTGGCTTGTATTGTTTCTGATGAAAAAATATTGATGGTTTTCTTGCATCATTGTTTTCCTATATAAAATATTTCCTTTATTTGAAGACTGCTTTTAAAATTGTCTATATCTCTTTGGTTTTCAACAGCTTGACTATAAATATGTTTTGCTGTGGGTATCTTACATATATATTTCCAGGGGTATTGAGGTTTTAGATATGTAAGTTTATTATTTTCATCACTTTTAGAAAATGGCCATTTTTGGTAAAGTTTTTTGCCTTTGACCTTCTAGCACTTCAATGAATATATGTTATACCACTATATTGTCCCATGGGACACTGTGCTCTGTTATTTTTAATTTTTAGCCTGTTTCATTTTGTGCTTTCATTTGAATACTTTCTATTGTGATACCTCCAAGTTCATCAAGTTTTTATTCTGGAGGACCTAAACTGCTATTAATCCCATCCAGTAATTTTTTCGTTTCCGATATTATAGATTTTTAATCTCTGAATATTTCATTTGGTTCTTTTTGTTTGTTTGTTTAATTTACTTTATATATTTTTTCTTTTAAATTCTTGAGTAAAATTATAAGAGTAACTTTAAAGCTCTAGTTGGCTAATTATACAATCACATAATTTTTGTTATTTATTAGTTTTCTTGTATTTCCTGTTGTTGTTGTTGTTGTTATGAGTCCTATTTCCCTGCTTTCATTGCATGCCTAGTAAATTGATCAGATGATTGACATTGTCAATATTATGTTATTGAGTGTCTAGTTTGTTGGGCTTTCTTTAAAGTGTTTTGAAGTATGATTTAGTAGCTAAATTTTTTTCAGGTAATTTCAGTCCATTTGAGGATTTAAGACTTTATTTTAATTTATTTTTATTGTGCATTTAACCTATTTTAAATGAATAACTCAATAGCATTAAGTATATTAACATTGCTTTGCAATCATCTCTACTATTCACCTATTGAACTTTTATATCATCCCATACCAAACTCTGTACCCATTAAACAATAACCCTCCTAACCATTGGTAACCACTACTTTTCTTTATGTCTCTATGAATTTGGATATTCTAGGTGCCTCAGGTAAGAACAAACAATATTTGTCTTTGTGTCTGGCTAATTTCACATAGCATAATTTCAAAGCTTATTTATAATTGTAGCATGGATCAGAATTTTGTGTTTAAAGATGAATAGTAGGGTGGGGAGGGGCAGAGGGGAGCAAAAAGGGGATGGATGTAATACAACAATAAAATTAAAAAAGAAAAAAAAAGATGAATAGTATTTCATTATTTGTATACTCACACATACACACAAAGACACACACACATGCACCCACAAAAGGTCTGTCCTGAAAGTATTGAGCCAATGTGTCAGTAATTAAAACAGTGTGATCTTGATACTTTCGGGACAGACCCATATATCTGCCTAGTTTTGTTTACCCTGCTCATCTGTTGTTGGACATTTAGGTTAAAACCTTTTGAATATTGTGAATAATGCTGTTAAGAATGTTAGTGTAGCCCTGGCTGGTAGCACAGTGGATAAGGCGCCGGCCTGTGAACCCAAAGGTCGCAGGTTCGATTCCTCAGCCAGGGCACATAACCAGGTTGCAAACCAGGTCTCTGGTCAGGTCTGTGGCTGGAAGCAGGTGAAACGCAATCATACATTGATGTGTCTCTCCCTGTCTGCCTCTCTCCCTTTTTCCCCTCTCTCTAAAAATAATGAAATAAATTAAAAAAAAAAACAAACAAAAAAAAGAATGTTAGTGTACAAATCTCTGTTCGAGTCCCTGATTTCAATTATTTTTGTATATAGATAGAAGTAAAATTGCTGGATCATAATATAATTTTATATTTAACTTTTGAAGAACTGAAAAACTGTTCTCTACAGTGGCTGCACCATTTTATATTCCCACCAGCAATGTACATGGGTTTCCTCATTCTTGCTAACACATTGTTTTCTGTGGTATTTAATTTTTTAAATGTAATGGCTATGTTAATGAGTGTAAAGTAGTATCTCACTGTGCTTTTAACTTGCATTTTCTTAGTGACTAGTAATGTTAAACATCTTTTCCTATGCTTATTGATAATTTGTCTGTATTCTTTGGAGAAATGTCTATTCAAGTCCTTTGCCCATTTTTAAATTGAGCTGTTTTGTAGTGTGTTGCACTATAGGAATATTCTATATATTGTGGATATTAATTATATGTCAGATATGATTTGCCAATATTTTCTCTCATTGTGTGGAATTCATTTTCATCTTTCCCTTTAATGCCATTTGATGTACAAAAGTTTTAATTTGAAGTGTAGGTTGTCTATTTTTCCTTTTGTTGGCTATGTTTTTCAGTGTCATACCTAAGAAATCATTGCCAAATCCAATGTTATAAAGTTTTCTCTATTTTTCTAAAGGTTTTGCAGTTTTACCTTGTATATTTAATTTGTTTCCAATTTCGAGTTAATTTTGGTATATGAGGTGAAATGTGTCAAATTTTTTTCTTTCTTTCTTTCTTTCTTTCTTTCTTTCTTATTTTCTTTCTCTCTCTCTCTCTCTCTCTCTCTCTTTTTTTTTTGTATGTGGATACCCAGTTTTCACAGTATCATTTGTTGAAAGGCTGTTTTTTTCCTTATTGACAGTTTTGGCAGTCTTGTCAAAAATCTGTTGATTGAATACACGGGAGTTTATTTTTGGCTCTGTTTTTATTTTATCTTGGTCAGTATACCTACCTTTATACCAGTGCCAAATTCTTTTGATTATCTTTGCGGTAAGTTTTGATGTCAGGAAGTGTGAGATCTCCAATTCTGTTTTTGTTTCTGTTTTTAAGATTTTATTTAACATTTCCAGAGAGAGAGGAAGGGAGAGAGGCAGAGAGGGAGAGAAACACCGATGTATCATTGTCTTTCATCTGCCTCCAGCCATAGACCTGGCTGGAGTCCTGGCTTGCAACCTGGTTATGTGCCCTGGCTGGGAATCAAACCAGCAACCTTTGGGTTTACAGGCATCACGTCTTATCCACTGTGCTACCAGCCAGGGCTTAATTCTGTTTTTCATTTTCAAGATTGTCTTGACTGCTTGGGGTTCCTAAGATTTTATATAAATGTTAGGATGGATTTTTTTTCATTATTCTTTAAGTAACATCATTGGGATTTAGTAGGAATTATATTAAATCTATAAATTGCATAATACCTCCAAGCAGAAATTCAGGTTCACCTTCTTTTTCTCATTGTTTACATTTCTTAATAATTAGCTATTGTCCAATACCATAAAATATATTTCACGTATAATTTCCTATATTCTAAAGATATACAATAGAAAGGTAAATTCAGAACCACTTACTTGGTTATGGGTGAAGATGGAAGTCTATTGATGGTTTTTACTATGAGCCCATATTCAACCTAATTCATAATTAAAGTAATATGTTAAAATGTATATTTAAAATATTTATAATGCTAAAATTGGGACCTTTATGTCTGGGGAAGCAGTGTAACCAGCTGGAAAATCATGCCCATCTACAATGCCTAGAAGAAGGATTTACAAATAAGTGTTCAATGTATATAGTGTGTTGTCAAAAATTCTCTAAGTAATCAGTTTATGTTTGTGCAGAACATAAATCCAGGGGAAGTAGGTTTTGAGCCTGCATCTAAATATTGAACCACTTCAGCTTGGCAGTTAGTTTGCTTCTATTTCTAACTCCATTGTAGGAGCTTCTAGATGATTTGTTTTCTGCTTGGTCATCCTTTAAGACCTTTTACTTCTGAATCGCCTTGGGGCAGTCTAGGAAAATTACAGCTTTCACTGCTGTAGCTAATATATCAGGAAAGGAGACATAATTATTTCCTGCAGAGATTGGACTGTAAGTATAAAATATAAGGAAGACTGGAGTGCATCTGGGGTTTGCCATCACCGTTATGTTTGGGTAATGTAATGCTCATTAAATTCCCAGGGTGTGTGGGTCATTGTTTTTATCACACTGGGGATGTCACAAAGCCCTGAAATGATTTATGCATTAGTCTTATGAGATATATGGTTGTCATATTTTTAAATCATTTGCATCTAGTAAAGGATGTTTATATAGTATAGTCTTGGCATTAGATTCCCATAGGTCTTCTTTCTTTTCTGCCACTAAATTACCTAGAAAGATCTTAATCACATTTCTCACAGTAGCAACTATCTCAGCACTTGAAGATTACTCTGCCTTTTGATTGATTGCTCATTTTTTGGAGATGGTGGGTGCAGAAAGTAGTTGTAATTAAATGCATGAAATCTGGAGTTAGAGAAGATTTCAAAATTTAGTCCTATCCACATTCTAATTTTGTGAACTTGAGGAATTTTTAAATTCTTTCTGAGACTGTTTCTTCATTGGTAAAATAAGGGTAATACTGTCTTCTTTATAGAGCTGCTATGAAGATTAAATGAAATAATTGGGGTAAAACTCTTAGCACAATGTTTGCAATGTTACTATGAACTAAATAAAATTATTGCTGTTATTAGTAATAAATATATATCATTACATTTTAAATAATAGCACATCATAAATGTTCATTATAATTGCTGCTTTGTTTGGGTCTGTCCTTCACATTATAGCCTATGAGATATTTTTAGTTCCAGAATCACTTTTTCAAGGTAACGGATCTCCATCTATTCCCTATTCAGAAGACCCTATGTCATTTGGCACTGAAACCCCCCCAAAATGACAGCAAGAGTCAGAGATATCTTTGAAGCTAGAGCTAGCCTATGACCCTGATATCATTTGCTCTCCTTCTCTTCTCTGCCATTTTCTGCTCCCATGACACAGGTACACTGAGAACACCTGATAAGTCAGCCTAAGGCTAAGAGTAAGATTTCAGGGTGGAACTGCCAGAAAACAGTTCTGACTAGTTTGTCATTGTTCATCCACATGGGGGGCCACTCAGTAATAAAGCCATCTGGGTCTTTGCTGTGCAGACAGATGGCAATTGATTGTTCTTACTAAAAATTACAGTTAGAATTGTTCTCTAAAGATACTGCTGCTGAGCATATGGCCACAGTTTAAATACTTAAGATTATAGGCCATCCACAGACTCCAAGGGTACCAGCAAAGGGTTACTAGAAGCAGCCTGACTCTACCTTTCAAGTGCATGTTGGTGACAGTGATGAGCCCTGCAGAGGACACACAGTTTCTATCTCATTTGGATTCATTCCTTATGCTATTTTGAGGGGTTGAGGTAACTGAGTTGGTTGGAGATTGAAATGTTTGCCCTTCAGCTTCTCTGGTAGGTTGTGGAAATTATAGGTGCTTTTTCATCCCAAGGAAGTGCTTGCCTTAATTATAAAAGTAATACATGATTGCTAAAGAAAATTTATGAATATGAAACTTGAAATAAAAATAAAAATCAGCCTATTACTACTGCTACTATTATTAATCACACACACACACACACACACACACATACACACACACACGCCACAATCCTGTTATCCAAGACAATCACAATTTGAATTTGGACCTTTTTCTTTTAGGATTTAAAATTATTTTTTATAACATGGTGTTTTGGGTAGATATATTTGGTTCATCCCAATAACTATTAACCTTCCATTTTTGCTATTAGAACCCTATGGTTTTAGGTGGTCAATTATAATCATGATAGATTTAAATTAGTTTTGACTATTCTGTTCTACTTTGCTGATGGTTGAACTAAAGGAGAACATGTGTCCCAGGACAGTAAGATGCATGAGGATACCTATTAGGTGGGGCCTGGGGAAATATTTTTTTTCTTTGATTGAAGATAGAGTAGATCATTGCCAGAGGGGAGGGTACTTGGGGGACAGAATTAAAAGGGTGAAGTGACTGAGAAGTACAGATTGGTAGTTACAAAATAGTCATAAGGATGTAAAGTACAGCTATATAGTCAATAATATTGTAATAATGATGTACGGTGCCAACTGAGTACTAGAAATATAGGGGAAAAACACTTTGTAAAGTGTACGATTGTCTAACTGCTATGCTGCACATCTGATACACTAATACAATATTATATTAAGTGTAATCTATAATTGAAAAAAGTTAAAAATTTGAATCAGAGAGAGTTTTGAATGTTGACATTTAAAGATATTTTGTCTAAAGGATTAGCAGCCACTTGCAACCAGGAAGCTACATGCCTTGGGCTGCAAGTCAATACCCTGCAATGATGGAGTGGGAGGTTGAAAGAAACCTGTGTCTTTATTGATTCTATGAAGCTGGTTAACCAATATAGCTTCTTGTTAATAAATGATAAATGTCAAAAATGTGTTAGGTTTTTTTGTTGTTGTTGTTACTTGCTGTTGAACACATACTCTCTGGTGCACAATTTTTTTTTTTTTTTTTAAACAGTGCTGA
The DNA here is from genome assembly GCA_004026585.1 of Noctilio leporinus. Classification (NCBI taxonomy): domain Eukaryota; kingdom Metazoa; phylum Chordata; class Mammalia; order Chiroptera; family Noctilionidae; genus Noctilio; species Noctilio leporinus. Next base: position 37,731 of record PVIW01010567.1, read on the forward strand.
GCAAAGCATCAGCTGTGAGGTAAAGAAGACCCTTGTTATTAGAAGTAGAAGAATAGTTAGAATCTTCCAGATTAGGGAGGTATCATAATTAATGTTCTGTGCCCTTTAGATGTTGTATTTTGATAAAATATTTCTCTGGTGAAGGAAAATGCAATTGAGCTGAGAATGTTCTTTATGAGCATATGTGTTTTGGAGCATAGATTCTTCATGAATTGTTTGCATTACTGGACTGCTTAGAATTTATTTTACAAAGCATTTGAAGGTTGGTGAGTATGGTGGTAGAAATTATGCTGGCCATATTCCACTGCAGAATCAATGAATTACCATTTGCTGCTAAAAATGGTAGCACACAGTTCATCTGCTTTTGAGCAAGGCTTGTAACATCCTGTAGAAAATGTTGCTCTGGCTACTGGTCAAACTTATTCTATAGGGCATGGATAAAGTAAGATAGAAGAGAAAAATAACAATCTTTTTATCATAGAAAAATGAAACAATGAAAATATGTTTTACTGAAATAAGAATGTGTTAGCCTACAATATTCTGAACAGCTATGTGTTAGGGTTGTTTGTAGGTCCAAAATAATGTGATTAACTACCACTTATTGGGCTCCTAGAATGTGCTTATCATTCTATATTTACTTCTTTTAATTTAATCCTTACAGGTAAAGGTCTCCAATTGGTTTACCAGAGACTGTCATGCTTTCCACTTCAACATGAAAAGGAGCCTCAAGTGGAATCTGCTCTAGTTAATCTTCTTTACCCCATCATTCTCTCTTGTATTTCCTTAGGCATTCATAACAATCACCTGGATTTCTCCTGGTGTCCATTTGACCAATTCAATTCTCTTTGTCTGATATATTGAAGCGGAGAAGAGTTAGGAATCATTATGGAAAAATAAAACCTGATTCACACTATACACAATTTCAAGTAGATTATATATCTGAATGTGAAGAAAACATGGGAGAATATCTTCATGGATTTGGGTATAGAAATAACTTTAAAGAGAAAACAAAATGCACTAAATAAAAAGGAAATTATTATGAAATTGAACTATGCTAATATTAAAAACTTCAGTTTCTAAAAAAAAAATAGCACTAAGAAAGTATAGTAGACATGCTAATGTGACACTCAGATTCCTCTTCAAAGAACTTATGCCTCATTTGCTGGGAGTGGTGTTGGTAGTTAGCCAGAAGCTGTTGGGTCATTCAGGAATTATCCTGCCTAAGACCATCCTCTTTCTGGCACGTAACCCAATAAGTGATTGATATAGGAATATAAAGGTCTGGCTATCTTTACCCAATTGTGATAACTCTAAAAGGCCATTCTCATTCCAAATGTCCCTGTAGGCTCAGCTGAGGCTGCTGTTGGTCATACATCACATATATACTTCTCTGGTTGAATCTTATTAACAGTTATTAGCCTCCCACATTTATTAGCCTTAAGGGACTCCTTAATAACTATTTTGCATGCTAAACTTTGCCAGAGTTTGCCTTCTGGGTGACCTAACCTGTGACTGAGAATTAAAAACAACAAAACCAACCAACCAAACAAACAAAAAACAAATTAAAAAACCTACCACTAATCCAGAGAAAATATTTGTAATTCATATAACTGAAAAGAAATCTTCAGTGCAATTCATTAAAAAAGCACTTCTAAAAGTCATTAGATAAGATAAAGAACCCAGTATAAAAATGGGTAAGAGATTTGAATGTGCAGTTCACAAAATAAGATATCCAAAATGATCAGTAAATTTGAGAAAATGTGTTCAACTTTATTAGCTTGCAGAGAAATACAAATCAAAACACAATAATGAGATACCACTACACATTCTTCAGAATGGTTAATATTAAAAGAGACTCAATATAAAGCACTGGTGAGGAATGGTGCAATAAGAGCTCTTAAACATTGTTATTGCTGGAGGTGGTATAACCCCTTTGGAAACTAAAACAACAGATTGGGATTATCTACTAAGGCCTATAGGTTAGGTATACATTAGGACCAGCAATTCCATTCCTAAATATGTACCCAGAAGAAATATTTGCATATGTTTAGAAGTAAAGATAATGGTTATCTTTGGGGTATAGTGATAGGGAAAAGAAGTATGGAGTTGAAGTGCTGAAAATGTCATGTGTTAATTCATTCATGTTTTCTGCACTTTGATGTGTGTTAAGTTCCACAATAGAAAGGGTAAAAAGAATTGTCAAGGAATCATTTAAAGAAAAGTTCCAAAATGATTTTACATCATAATTAAGATGGCAAGGGTTAAAGACAAAGAGAGAATCTTAAAAGCAGCAAGTTGTTTACAAGGAAGCTCCCAGAAGATTGTAGCTGATTTCTCAATAGGAATTTGCAGGTCAGAAGGGATTGGCCTGAAATATTTAAAGTGATGAAAATCAAGAACTCTACAACCAAGATCACTCTACCCAGCAAGTCTGTCATTTAAAATTGAAGGACAGATAAAGGGTATCCAAGACCAAATAAAACTAAAGGAGTTCATCTCTACCTAACCAGTATTACAAGCAATGTTAAACGGATTTCTTTAAGAAGAAAAAAACAAAAGAAAAAATATGAATAAGAAAATATTACTAAGAAAAATAATTCTCACTGACAAAAAGCAAACAAAATAAAAGCAGTGGATCAACCAACACTAAAGCTAGTATAAAGGTTAAAAGGCAAAACTGAGATGATCACATGTAATTACAACAATAAATTAATGGATACATACAAGCATATACACATACACAAAAAACTAAAAGATGATGACAACATAAATGTAGAGTGGGTGAGTAAAAATTGTAGTGACTATAGAATGTATTCTAACTTAAGCAACCATGAACTTGAAATAGACTGCTACAAACATAGCTTGGTATGTAGGAAACACATGGCAACCACAAAAATATATAGGAAAGGAATTAAAATATAATACTACAGAAAATTAACAACATATGTGAAAGCAAGAGAATAAGAAACAAACAGAAAAGAACTACAAAAAGAATCAGAAAACAAAACTGCAATAACTACAAACCTATTAATAATTACTTTAAATGCAAATAGATTAAATGCTTAAAAGATTAATGGATAAACAAGTGGTACATATATATGATGCAATATTACTCAGCCATAAAAAAGAATGAAGTCTTAACCATTTTCAACAACATAAATGTAACTAGAAGGTATTGCACTAAGTGAAATAGGTTGGACAGAGAAAGACAAATATCATATGACTTTACATGTGGAATCAAAAAAATAAAGTAAACAAGCAAGACAAAAGCAAACTAATAAATGCAGGGAAAAAACTGATGATTGCCAGATAGGAAGGGGTTGAAGAGGTGGGTGAAAATAGTGAAGGGATTAATAAATATAAATTGGCAGTTACAAAATTGTTGTGAGTATGTAAAATAATACAGCTTTAGGAATATAGTCAATAACATTGTAATAACTATTCAAGCTGTCAGGTGGGTGAAAGGCTTATTGGGGGATTGTATTATAAGTTAAATAAATGTATAACCACTATTTGTTATACTTAAAACTAATACAACATTGAATGCCAACTGTAATTTAAAAAAAAAAATTTAAAGATTTTAGTACTAGAGTCATGAGAAATTTCCCTTCCCCAGCAGAGCAAGAGCAAATCAGAGAACAGTGAGGCATGGACAGAATGTCTCCAATGCTGTCAATGTTGGAGGGGAAGAACAGCTTAAAAAAGGTGATTATGATATCAAAGTTAGATCTTTATTTTCCAGAATTACATAAAAGTCATGCCACATCATTAAATGTTTACAGCAAGTTTCAGCATTTCAGATCCTATGATAGTGAAAAGAGGACTGATTCCATCACTCTGTTTCCATGAATAAATTATTTCACTTCTGAGTTTTTGTATCCTTGTTGCTAAACTGTTCACAAGCCCTCATGGTGTTATTGTAAATAATAAATAAAGTTGGTACATAAAGTGCCTGTGCATCATACATTTTCAATGATAATGATTTTTTTTCACCACACCTCTTTCATGATCTTGTTGCATTGTTGGCATATTATAGTGGGCATTGGGATGGATAGTCAAATTTTTAATCTACTGCCTCTCTGCCATGAAGCAGCAGTGTGGCTTTTAGAGATATGTTTTAGTTTCAGCGGTGTCATATGGTTGGTCTAAGCTATTCATGGCAACCCCTAGCTCTTCGCCAGTGACTAGTTCTAGAACTGAAACTAAACATTCCTGGACACTTCCTTTTCTATAACTGATTTTTCAGCCTGAGAATGAAGATGATCCATGGCAAATGGCATTTCTGAAAGCACTGTAGGGAAATGAAAGCTTAAATTCCACTCATAACACACTGGAAGCATCCCCTTAACTTTTCAACTTCTGATTATATTAATAAATAAAATTTCTTTTTTTTTCACTCTTTAAATTTGTATTTTATTTTTTAATTTAATTTTATTCTTGTATTACATCCATTTCTTTCTCTTTTTTTGCTGAACAAGATGGTTTGTTATTATTAAAGATTTTATTATTTTTAGAGAGAAGGAAAGGGATAGAAGCAGAGAGAGAGAAAGAGAGAGAGAGAGAGAGAGAGAGAGAGAGAGAGAGAGAGATATCAATGTATGGTTCCCTTTCACCTGCCTCCAGCTACAGACCTGACTGGAGACCTGACTTGCAACCTGGTTATGTGTGCCCTGGCTGGGAATTGAACCAGCAACCTTTGGGTTCACAGGCTGGCGCTTTATCCACTGTGCCGCCAGCCAGAGCAAATACATCCATTTCTTTTTTATTTATTTATTTATTTATTTATTTATTTTTAAAAATTTTATTGTTGTTGTATTACATCCATCCCCTTTTTGCTCCCCTTTGTCCCCCTCCCCACCCACCCTTTCCCCCCAAAGTCAATCCCACTTGTTGTCCATGTCCATGGTTCCTTTATACTAGGTTCTTGTCTAAGCTGCTCCCCTTCTTTGCCTCTGCCTCTCCCCTCCCATCAACCCCTTTCCCCCTGACCACTGCAGGCCTATTCCTTGTATCCATATACTTGGTTCTGTTTTGCTTGTTGTTAGTTTTGCTCATTATTGTCCCATAATAAGTGAGATCATATGATACCTGTCCTTTACTGACTGGCTTATTTCACTGAGCATAATACTCTCCAGTTCCATCCATGTTGTTGCAAAGGGTACAAGTTCCTTCTTTCTTTCTGCCATATAGAATTCCATTGTGTAAATGTACCAAAGTTTTTTGATCCAATCATCCACCGATGGGCACTTAGGCTGTTTCCAGCACCTGGCTATTGTAAATAGTGCCGCTATGAACATAGGTGTGAATAGGTTCTTATGAATTGGTGTTTCCGGATTCTTTGGGTATAGTCCAAGTAGTGGAATTGCTGGATCAAAAGGCAGTTCTATTTTTAGTTTTTTAAGGAAACCTCATACTGTTTTCCACAGTGGCTGCACCAGCCTACATTCCCACCAACAGTGTATGAGGGTTCCCTTTGCCCCGCATCCTCGCCAACACTTGTTGTTTGTTGATTTGCTGATGGTTGCCATTCTGACAGGTGTGAGGTGGTATCTTAATGCAGTTTTAATTTGCATCTCTCTGATGACTAGCGATGTTGAGCATTCTTTCA
>PVIW01010568.1:0-43344 GCA_004026585.1 Noctilio leporinus
TGCTGGATCAAAAGGCAGTTCCATTTTTAGTTTTTTAAGGAAACCCCATACTGTTTTCCACAGTGGCTGCACCAGCCTGCATTCCCACCAACAGTGTATGAGGGTTCCCTTTGCCCCGCATCCTCACCAACACTTGTTGTTTGTTGATTTGCTGATGATTGCCATTCTGACAGGTGTGAGGTGGTATCTTAATGCAGTTAACATCGCTAGTCATCAGAGAGATGCAAATTAAAACTGCATTAAGATACCATCTCTCTTTTTCTTGATGACTCTGAATAAAGGCTTGTCAATTTTGTTTATTTTTTTCAAAGAACCAGCTACTGGATTTGTTGATTCTTCAAATTGTAGTTTGAGTCTCTAAGTGATTTAATTCTGCTCAGGTCCTGATGATTTCTGTGTAACCCCAGCAAAAGCCTAGCATTATTGAAACTAGGAAAGGAGGAAGCTTATTTAGAGACCTAGTTAAAGAGAAGCGCAGTTGCTCTGCAGGGGACCTCTGCAGGGACAAAGGGATTCCGGGACCCCTGGAGTCCATAGGCCCAGAGCATGAAACCGCCAGCGGATAAGACTGTTGACCCAAGATATTAGGGCAACCTGACAGCCCGGAGACAGGCCAATTAAGGTCTCAAGACCACCTCAGACCCCCACCCTGATAGTCAATCACTAACTACCATCTTATCTTCTGTGCCCAGGCTCGCTTGCTCTGCTATAAAAAGCCCTAGCTGTAAGCGACAGCACGCACCTCATGAGATCGAGGTTGCCCCTGCGCAGGTCTGTTGTTTGGCCAATAAATAACATCTTTGAATCCCCGAAAGTCTCCAGCGTTTGGTGTCTCGCTTTCGTCTGGATATAACAATTTCCTTCCTTCTTCCTTCTTCTCTAGGCTTTGTTTGTTGTTGTTCCCGTAGTTCTTGCAGCTTTATGGTTAGGTTGTTTTTATAAACTTCTTGTGACTTTTTTCAATAGGCCTGTATTGCTATCAATTTCCCTTTGAAGACTGCCTTTGCTGTGTCCCATAGGTTTTGAGCTGTTGTATGTTCATTGTTATTTGTTTCCAGGAACTTTTAGATTTCATCTTTGAGCTCATTGTTAACCCATTCATTACTTTAAAGCATGTTATTCAGTCTTCATGAGTTAGATTATTTTTGGTATTTTTCCTTGAGATTGATTTCTAGTTTCAAGCCATTGTGATCTGAGAAGATGCTTGGTATGCTTTTAATTTTCCAGTATTGGTGGAGGCCTGTCTTGTGACCTACCATGTGGTCTATCTTAGAGAATGTTCCATGTGCATTTGAAAAGAATGTGTATCTTGCTTCTCTGGGGTAAAAGGCTCTGTATGTATCAGTTAGGTCCATTTCCCCTAGAGTGTTGTTCAATGGCACAACATCTTTAGTGATTTTTTGTTTGGAAGATCTGTCCATTGTTGATAGTGGGGTATTAAAATCCCCTACTATTAGTGTGTTGCTGTCTATATCATTCTTGAAGTCCTCCAAGATTTTCCTTATATATTTCAAAGCTCCTACATTGGGTGCACATATATTTACCAGAGTTATTTCTTCTTGATGCATTGTTCCCTTAAGTATTATGAAATGTCCTTCTTTATCTATTTTTTATGGCCTTCATCATAAAATCTACTTTATCTGACATAAGTATTGCTACTCTGGCCTTTTTTCCATGTCCATTTGCTTGATATATGTTTTCCCATCCCTTCACTTGCAATCTGTGTTGATTTTTTGTTCGGAGGTGGGTCTCTTGAAGACTGCCTATATGTAGGTCATGTTTTCTCATCCATTGGGCTAGCCTATATCTTTTGATTGGCACATTTAATCCATTTACATTTTAGTTTATTATTGATCGATATTTATTGCCATTTTTGCCCTTTGTACATGTGTTCCTCTTTGCCTCTCTCTGTTTCTTCATTTTTTAAAAAACAGACCTTTCAGCATTTCTTGCAATGCTGGTTTGATAGAGATGTATTCTTTTAGTCTTCTATTGTCTGGGAAACTTCTTGCTTCTCCTTCCATTTTGAATGAGAGCCTTGCTGGGTAGAGTATTCTTCGTTGCAGGCCTTCGTTTCCCATTACTTGGAATACTTTTTGCCATTCCCTTCTGGCTTGTATTGTTTCTGTTGAATAATTATTTGATAGCCTTAATGGAGACCCCTTATATTTTATTTACTGTTTCTCTCTTGATGATTTTAGGATTCTATATTTGCATTTGAAATTTGCCATTTTAATTATAATGTGCCTTGGAGTTGGTCTGTTTGTGTTGATCTTCATTGGGACCCTCTCTGCTTTCTGAACTTGAGTAATGTTTTCACTCATCATATTAGGGAAATTTTCTATCATGACTTTTTTGAACAGGTTTTCCATTCCTTGTTTCTCTTCTCCTTCTGGTATCCTTATGATATGAATGTTATTACGTTTCATGTTGTCCTGCAGCTCTCTTAAAGCCTCTTCATTCTTGTTCAGCCTTTCTTCATTCTCTTGTACCGCCTTGGAAAATTTTTCTATATTGTCCTCCAACTTGCTGATTCAGTCCTCTGCTTCCTCTAGCCTACTGTTGATTCCTTCTACTGTATTCTTCAATTCAAAAGTTGTATTCTTCATTTCCTACTGGCTCTTACTGATAGTTTCTCAGTCCTTTTTGATGCTGGTGTAGCTCTTAGTAAGTTCCTTGTAACTTTCCTGGAGTTCTTTGTAGTTCCCTTGGAGTTGTTTCTAGTTTTCTTTGAGCTGGCTGAGCTCATTGAGCTTCTCTATCATCATTGTTTTGAATTCCATTTCTGATAGTGTGTTTGCCTCTGTTTCATTTAGTGATCTTTCTGGGGTTTCTTCCTTTCCTTTTGGTGATGGACTGATTCTGTCTTTCCCGCATTTTAAGTTTCTGTCATTGCTTTTTTTGTTGTTTTATTTTTTGTTTGTTTTTTTGTTTTGTTTGTTTGCTTTTTTGTTTTTGATTCATCTGCTTTGCTTCCCTGCCTTTGTGGAGCACCCTTCTGTGTTAGGAGATTTGTGGAGTTCAGTGTTGCAGTCTCCTAGATTTTCTCCACTTGTTGCTCTTGGGGTAGCCTTTATGTTGATAATTTGGGCTGTCTGGTTGTATTTTTGATTAGTTGTGTATGTTGCTCCTTTCCTTCCATTTGCCTTACTGAAAAATACTCATTTCTCATATACTGTTTTTGAGCTGCTCCTAAAAGAGAACCACCAGCCCCGACAAAATAACCTGACCTTCAGAAATATCTTTCTCTTTTAATCTCCCGTCTGCCTGCTTGTGAACATAACTATATACCCGTACCCTTCAAGGTAACTCCCACTCTTAATCACACCCTCAGCTGTAACTGAGCCAGTCTTAATAGGGGTGTAGATATATTAAAACTGTTGTATGAGGGGGAAAATGATTAAGTTGACTAAATTATATATATATATAATTTTGAAGGGTGCTGAGGAATAGCAAATATAGCAAGAATATGAGGGAGAAAACCAACTTATCTATTCTATAGAAATGAGGAGAGGGAGAATCAGAAAGCCTCAAGTATGAGTGAACAGTATAATCCTATATATATAGTTGCCCCATCTACCTCCCTGTTCACCCTTAATGATCCCTGATTGGTCCAGGTGGAGCCAGGACCTGTGTGCTTTTAGAAGAAAAAAGAAAAGGAAAGAAATGAAAGGGTTTAGGTAGCTGGGGAGAGAAGGAATACTTAGATTGAGGACTGGGAATGAGTTGTAGAAGGAGAGTGAGTAGACTTTAAATGAAGAGTAGGAGGAGGGTCTTAGGCATTTAGGTGGCTTGATATAGGGGTTGAGTGAAAATATGTGATTTGGGATACCCTATAGTATAAACAGTATTTATTTAAAATACACTAATTGTGCGGGTTGGAAGTAACTTGAAAAGGACATGTTAGGGATTAATAGTTCATTTAGCTCTCAGTGTAACTGAGGTGCTTGAGATTAGCAGCGATCCATTTCTTGAGTTTGCCTCTTTTTCTTGGCCAGGTCTCTGCAGTCTACAGTGTAGCTGTGTGGTCTTGGAGTGGAAGGGCCTATGGTTGTCAGTCAGAGCTGATTCTGAGTGTCAGCCTCCAAATAGGCTGGGTCTCCAGTAGCCTAGCTGGATTGCTGTGCTACTGGTGTTTTGGGGCCCTCCCTTCTCTCACTGGTTCTGTGTGAAGACCTATAGGGTCCTTCTGTGGTGTCTATGCCTGCTCCTCCCTCTCCAGCTCCTAGAGGAGGTTCCTCAGGCAGGGTTTTTGATAGGCGCTGTGACATTGTGCCTGTTACACCTAAAACCACTACAGTAAGTATCACAGTGACACAGATCTATCCACAATCCCTGCACTGTATGCTAGGCCTGAGGGAGCCCAGTATTCAGGACTGAGTGAGGAGGGAGGCAGAGCCCCAGGGAGGCTCTGGGCAGGTTCAAGTTTGTGGGCCTCTTCCGGCTGGTGTACAGTTGGCACTATGCCCAGTTCTGTCCTGAGGCCCCTCTCCATGGCACAGACAGCATGTCCTATTCTATGTTTCCACTGGGAACTTCACTTCATTGTGATGGCCTTCTGGACAGATAAATTGCCCCCAATATGTTTATGGGGTCACTGTGAAATCTTTGGACCTCCCTGGGCCAGAACATGACTCCCAAGGTGGGAATTGGCTGTTGGAGCACTAACTTTACACTCCAGGTTTGAAGAGTGTTTGTTGCCCTTCAGGATGTCACAAAGGACATCACAGCTTCTCCCCACCTGTGCAGCAGCCTGGGACTCTGGCCCTGACCCCTCCCTGGTAATGCATATCCCCATCCACCTCTGGACACTGTCTTCTCTGAACCTGGAGTGGCTCCATGACAGAAGTGGAGACCACAGTGACTCACCTCCCCAGGGCCCAGCTTGTTTCCTGATGCAGTTTGAGCGCTGTCTGCTCCAGCAGGACTTGGAGCACATGCAGGGGAAGAGATGCAGGTGCAGGGAGCCCAGCTGCATGGGAGGACTGGGTGAGACTCAGAGGCCGCAGAGGCCCAGGTGAGGACAGGTGCAGGGGCGTCATGGATGCCAATCCTCCCAGGCTCCCCCACCCCTCATGCTCTGCTGAACCTTGCTGCCTTTGTACATGGCAGCAGGGCCCTAACTTCCTGAGGTCCCACTTCCTTATGATTCCTTGGGACTCCAGGTCTGAGCACTGCCTGACTGTCTTTAGTCCTCTCCGTCACTTGTGAATAAGCTGTCCCTCTGATGTGGGGGATTGGTTGCCATTAAACTTCAAAGCTCTCTCTCTTCTTCTGTGGGATTTTCCCCTTCCCCGTGCTGGCCTTCATCAGTCTCAATCGGCCCCCACACTGGGGAAGGTCATCTGCTTCCACCAGTCCACTGCTTTAAAATGCACTCACAAACTTCGAGCTGTACTGAGTTGGCCCTGATAGTTTCTTGAGGGTGTTGTCACTGAGGGTCCCCATGAGTCCTCTCAAGTCCTAAGAGTCACCTGAAGAACGACCCTCATGATTGATCTCTTTGGTCTCATGTAGGTGGAGTTCAAGAGAGGTGCAGTGGGGGGCTGGGCAGATACAGGGCTCTGGTCTGCTGGGACCCCAGCATGTACCTTGGCTGGCTGGATGGTCCTGCTTCTACCTCAGTGTCTCCACTGTGAGGGTGGGCCTGGCAGAATGATGAATCATCAATTTGCAGCAGTCAGGAGTCCAGAACTTTTCTTGAGTCCTTTCTTGGTCAGGAGCTGGCCATATGTTGAGCCTGAGCCCAGCTCCAACACTGGTGGGCCCTGGACCCTCCACCCTCCCCTGTGTGAGCCAGCTGGGGCCTCCTGGAGGCTGCCTGTCCTCAATGGCCTGTGGAGTCTCTGTCAACATTTAGGCCTAATATACACTGGACTACTCTAGAGCACTCAACCTTTGTTTGAGAGGCCATTATACAGGTCCAGAAGACTGTGGCTTTAGGACCCCAACTCAAAGGGGTGAGTTTCCAGGGCCAGGGGTCAAGTAGGTCTCGAGGGTGCTGAAGGCAGTTGGGGGCAGTAGTGAGAAAGCCCTGGTTCCTGCTGTGAGAGGTGTCACTGTGGTCACCGTACCCATGTACCAGCATCTGACACCCTATGACAAAAACTGGAGCCTGGGGCCTGGGGCCTGGAGGGTGCTCATTAGTAGCTGGGGCAGATCTGTAGCCCCCTGGTGTTGGCTGAGAAGGAAGAAGAGGTTCTCCAGACCCCTGGATGCCCTGTGCAGAGAACCCAGGGAAGCTGGGCAGGCTGGATGTGCTGATTCCAGTTCTTTTCTCTGTGGGATTCAAGCTGCTTCCCACCAGAGGGGACAGTGCACGGGTGGCCAGGCCTGGTTTCTGATAGGTGCTCTGACATTGTGGTAGCTACAGCTTATACAGTTGTATCACCGTGACACAGACCTATCCCCAATCTCCTGCACTGTGTGCCAGGCCCAAGGGAGCCTCGGATTCAAGGCTGAATGAGGAGGGAAGCAGAGCCCCAGGGAAGCTGTGGGAACGTTCTGGCTGGTGGACACTCAGCACTATGCCCAGTTCTGTCCTGAGTTTCATCTCCTGGGCAAGGCCAACTTGTCCTTCTGTTTCTGCTTGGGAACCCCACCTCATTTTGATGGCTTTCTGGATAGATACATTGTTCCCAATATGTGTATAAGGTCACCATGGGATCATTGGCCATCCCTGGGCCAGCGTCTGACCCCAAACTAGGAATTGGCTCTTGGTGCACTGACCTTTACACTCCAGGTTTGAATAGTGTTTCTTGCACTTCGGGATGTCACAAAGGGCAGCACTGCCTCTCCCCACCTGAGGAGCAGCCTCAGACCCTGCCTCTGGTCCCCTTAGCTCCAGAACAGGCACACACACTTTAGATGATAATGTGCAGGCTACCATGGTCACCAACTCCCCTAAGATTAGCTCTTGGGGGATGAAGTTGCAGGGCCTGGATAATACCTTGATGAGTGAGTGAATGAAGGAGTGTTTGTGGTTTTGGGAGTGGATAAAAGAGTATATTATTTACCAAAAGAAGCAGATTGCAGAGACATTCATCCTGTTGGGCCTGCATGAAGGTGAAGGTGAGGGGTCATGCTTGCTGGGCCCTGGCCCTGGGACTGGTAGCTGGACCCAATGCTCACTCTGAGGTCAGCCCTAGCCAAGGTCCCCAAAGCCATGTCAAAGAGTGAGGACATGATGCAGCCTTCCACTGACCTTCCCGACTTCTGCCCTCAGCATGGAGTGGGACATGCAGGGGCATTTGATTGGGCTTGTTAGTGGAGACTGTGGTAACAGTATCTCCTGAGAGCTGGTTCCATTCTCTGACCTCTTTCACTGACACTCAATTCTAGGAGGACATGGGGACAGTTGCAGGCACAGCCTCTCTCACTGTGGTGGCCATCCTCACTAGACCCATTGTGACTTGGGGCTGCTTAAGATCCTACAGTGGGGCATCCTTGGGATCTCTGCAGTGGGAAGTAGGCTCAGATCAAGGCGTTCTGCTGGGTTGGGCTGAACAAACCTATGTGGCTTAAGGGTGGCCATGAGGGGTTCCTATGTGTAGCCTGCCCTCCTACCTGATCTCCACCCACGCTGTCTGAAGTCCCCAACAACTCAATCAGGAACTGGGGATTTCGTCATGTTCTGGGGCTAGTGTGGGGCCTCTGTGGACCATCACAGCCCATGTCCTGACCAGGAACCCACTATAGACTGTAGCTATCCCTGGGTTATATCCAGGGTGAAGGTGTGCTGTATCTGCTTGCCAGAGGATGTACAGATTCCCTCTGTGGGTTCAGCTCCTGGCATCTCTCCAGCAAGGGTTTCTGGATGAGCAAGTATTACTGTGGTACCATAACGACCATCATACCATGATGACACAGGCAGGGCCAGCTGGGGGCTCAGTGCCTCTTTCTGTGATATCAGCCTTGAAGGAAGAGTAGGGTTTTGCTTTGCTAGTTTATATCCTGGGGTCTAGTTGCCCCAAGTCCCAGCCCATGTGATCGGAAGGAGTTCCATGTTTCCTGGGCTCTGAGGCAGATACACACCAGGTAGGAGTGGCTGCCTGAGACCAGGCCTGAAGTGGTGGCAATTCAGGGGGGGGGGGCTGCAAGAGGGGGACCCCTGGAGACAGAACAGCAGAGGCTCACAGAGGATCTTTTGGGTCTGGCCTGAGTCACTTGGTTGGGGGTGGGGCAGTATTCCCACTGTGAGAGGGTCCCATTCAGACTCTCCCCTCCACCTGGACAGAGTGTGGGCATGTCTTCACCTGGGCTCCCTCTACCCCTTCAGCTGCTCCAGACTCTTCCCTGCACCCAAAAATTATGTTTATACTGCCTCTGCCTTGCTGCCTGGGTACTAAGCCAGGGGAGCTGGGACCTGTGAGATAGGACAACACCATGAGTTTGGTGGACTATGTGTAGGATCATGGAGGTCTTGGAGATCAACTCATCTTGAAATTCTCTTCACACCTCTTTTCCTATGGAAAGAGGAGTAGTGAGGAGGTGGAGGGAGGCAGCCAAAACTGGGAACATGAGGAGGGTGTTTGGTTTGGGCTCCCTGGCCATGGGACAGGCATGAGGTCAGATGCCAGGAGGGCCTTCCACATGGCAGAATAATCCATGTACTGTTGCCTGGCCTCTGGGCAGGGGTTGGTGCCTTCTGGGTTGGGTGAGGGAGGCCAGTCATGGGGAGGGGAACCAAATATGGGTGGGAAGCGTGGCACCTGTGGGTGCTATAGGTTCAGTCAGCATAGCCTGGAAGGGTTGCTGTGGATAGTGAGGTGACAGATGGCTCTCTGACTGCAGTGTCCCTGTGTCTTCTTAGGAGATGACTGTGAGATCACCAGCTTCTTGGGAAAATGTAGGAGAAGAAAGGCCAAACACTGAGCACAGGCAGTGTAGCCAAGTAGTGGTGCTGGTTTCTAAACATGGGCCAACTCACCACGGGAGCTACTCCAGTATCCCACAGTGAGAGAGGCCTGGACAATATGGCCAGTGAGGGGGCAGCTTAGGGGCTGAGGACTGGGTGAGGCCCTAGTCAGGGTCTTACCCCAGGCACTGGGCAGCCCAGCCTGACGGGGTAAAGCAGGCACTTGTGCTGCTGGAATGGGGTGGGCTAGTTCCTCCCACGGGCTTTCCCTGGACACCAGTCACTGTAGTTGCAGGTGAGACCTGGAGCCATGGGCTGGGCTGCTGAGCTGTTTGGAAGTGGTGCTGGAAACTGTTTTATGGCAACCACCATGGAAGCAGCCATTTAGGACCTTGAGTGACCTCAGGTTAAGGCTAGTTTTTTGTTTGTTTGTTTGTTTGTTTTTTAATTTTATTGTTGTTGTATTACATTCATCCCCTTTTTGCTCCCCTCTGTCTCCCTCCCCACCCACCCATTCCCCCCAAAGTCAACTCCACCTGTTGTGTCCAAGTCCATGTTTCCTTTATACTAGGTTCCTGTCTATACTGCTCCCCTTCCTTTAGGCAGGGTTTTTGATAGGTGCTGTGACACTGTGACCAATACAACTACTACCACTACAACTAGTATCACAGTGACACAGACCTATCCCCAAACCCCTGCACTGTGTGCCGGGCCTGAAGGAGCCAGGGATTCAGGGCAGATGATGATGAAGGCAGAGCCCAAGGGAGGTTGTGGGCAGGTTCAGGACTGTGGACATCTTCTGGCTGGTGGACAGTTGACACTATGCCCAGTTCTGTCCTGATGTTTCACTTCAGGGCACAGAGCATGTCCTACTATCGGTTTCTGCTTTGGAATGTCAACTCACTGTGATGGCCTTCTGGATAGATAAATTGCTCCCAATATGTTTATGGGGTCACCGTGAGATCTTTGTACATCCTGGACCAGCACATGACTCCCAAATGGGAATTGGCCTTTGGTGCACTGACCTTTACACTCCAGGTTTGAATAGTATTTCTTGCCCTTTGGGATGTCAGAAAGGACAGCACAGCCTCTCCCCAGATGAGCAGAAGCCTCAGACCCTGCCTGCAACCCTCCTTTGGCAATGAACATCCTAATCCATCTCTGGGCATTGTCTTCTCTGAACCTGCCTGGAGTGGCACCATGACAGAAGTGGAGACCACAGTGACTCACCTCCCCAGGGCCCAGCTTGTTTCCTGATGCAGCTTGAGGGCTGTCTGCTCCAGCAGGACTTGAAGCACATGCAGGGGAAGGAGATGCACGTGCAGGTAGCCCAGCTGCATGGGAGGACTGAGTGAGGCTCAGGGTCTGGGGATTCCCAGGTAATGTCAGGGGCAGGGGCACCATGGGTGTTGCTCCTCTCAGCCTCCCCCAACACTTGGCTCCATGGGCCTGTGTGCCTTTCAGCATGGAAGCAGGGCCCTGGCTACCTGAGGACCCACTTCCTACTGAGCCCTTGGGACTCAAGGTCTGAGTACTGCCTGACTCTCCTTAGGCTGCCCAGTGTCTTGTGGATATGCATACCTGTGTACCACTGTCTGACACCCTGTGACAAGAACTGGGATCTGGGCTTAGAGGGTGCCCATTAGTACCTGGGGCAGATCTGTAGTCCTGGATGTTGGCTAACAGGGGAGAAGAGGTGCTCTAGACCCCTGGATACCCTGTGCAGAGACCCCAGGGAAGCTAGGCAGCCTGGATATTGAGATTCCTATTCTCAATACTCAGGGGTTCAAGTCATATCCCATCAGTGGGACAGGGCAGTGAGGGTCAGATCAGGCTGGTGAGATTGCTTGCTGGGTTCTGATTGAGATCAGGCCGAGTGGGCAACTAATTTGTCTCTGATGTCCAAGGGTTAGGCTGTCCAGGTGATTGAACATTGTAGGTCCCATGAGGGACCCTCTGCAGTTTACATAGGTGGCTGGGATACACCGAGGGACAGCTTGTGGCACTTATGCCTGGGGGAAGCTTCAGGTGGCATTTTACACCTGCATCAGAGGACAGGGGTGAGGCAGCAGCTGGGGAGGAGGGTGGCATAGGGCAGGAGAGGAAGGTCTCTATTCCCCAGGGTAACTGCCATTATCTCCTGCCACTGAGGGCCAGGACATGGGCTTCTACATGGGCACTGGAGCCTGACCCAGGCTGACTGATTGGAAAGGATTTACATGAGGTTTGTGCCATGTCTGTTTGTGACTTAGTTGACATGCTCACAAGTGCTTGTTCACACTCTCTCCTGCCTGAAGCTAACCTCCCAGGAAGGTCCTTCCCTTGGGGCAGCCCCTGGGACAGAAACCTAAATGTGGACAGTGTCTGACATGAGACAGTGAGAGTGCAGAGGGTGTACAGCCAGAGTGGGGACAGCCCTGGGCTGAGGACAGGTTGAGGCCCTGGCCTTCCCCTGGGGAACTCAGGGCCCTTCTGCAGGTACTGGGCAACCCAGCCCCACTGAGTGAAGCAGGCAGCCTGTGCTGCTGGATTGGGGTAGGCCAGCTCCTCCCAGGGGCTTTCCCTGGAGGCCAGTCTCTGTGTTGTGTTTCCTCTTGCTGTGCAAGACACAAGGCAGGCAAGAAGCTGCACAACCCCAATTCTGGTTAGAGGATCCTAGAGCCCCTCAAAGGTCATCAGGACAGAGTCTAGGACAGGCTCAGCTCTGCCCTGTCAGCCTCCTTCAGGGCAGAATTTTGGGGTCCTGCCTGTTAGGAAGTTGGTCTTAGACTGCCTGCCAGAGTTCCTCTGATGTCCCTGATTCCTGCTGGTGTTGAGCACTGGGCTCTGGCATGTATGCATGGTGTCACTGAAGCCACCTCAGCGCCCTCAGAGGCCCTGGCTGCAGGTGTGATTGGCACCCAAGTGCTGAGCTGCTAGGCTGGCTGGACAAGACCCTGGAAGTTCATTCAGGGCAACCACCTTGGTAGCAGCCTTTCGGGGCCTTGTGTGACATGAGTTAAGGCTGGGTTCCTGGCACCAGGCCTGTCAATGTGGCTGGTATAAATAAAATCTCAATCCTTATCAACATAGTAAAAGTAGCATGGAGGAAGGGCCCTTGGCAAAAAGCTCCTGCATGTGGTGGGGGGTGGGAGGGCCTTTTCCTACATAGATCCCTGGCCCAAGTGTCAGGAGGGCCCATCTACATGGGGCACATCTAGATCACAGTCCCACAGTCCCAGGGAGTCAGCAGGAAATAAAGGGGTGGGGGACACTGTGGGGGCCAGGACTTTGCTTTGCCTGGCCCCTGGTGTATCTTTGTTGTGGGTGTCACTGCTGTGGTATCACCATCCCATGGTCCTGTTTCCTCATTCAAAATCCAGGGAGGGTGTCACTGCTTTGCTGAGGACAGGGCCAGTCTTGTGTTCCAGACAGCATTTTTGATAGGTGCTGTGACATTGTGGCCTTGAAAAGTACTAGTACCCTAGTAGTATCACAGTGACACAGACCTATCCCCAATCCCCTGTACTGTGTGCTGGGTCTGAGGGAGCCCATGATTCAGGGCTGAGTGGGGAGGGAGGCAGAGGCCCAGGAAGGCTGTGGGCAGATTCTCGGCTGTGGGCCTCACCCACTGGTGGGCAGTTGGCACTATGCTCAGTTCTGTCCTGAGGCTCTTCCCCATGTCATGGACACCTTGTCCTACTGTCTGTTTTTACTTGGGATCCCCACCTCATTGTGATGGCGTTCTGGATAAATTGATCCCCATATGTGTAGGGGCCATTGTGGGATCTCCAGACCTCCCTAGGCAAGCACATGACCCCTAAATGGGAATTGGCTCTTGGTGCACTGACCTTTACACTGAGAATTGAACAGTGTGTGTTGGCCTTCAGGATGTCAGAAAAGACAGCACAGCTTGTACCCCCATGAGGAGCAGCCTTGGACCCTGCCTCCAACTCCTCCCTGACCATGCACATCCCCATCCACCTCTGGGCACTGTCTTCTCTGAACCTGCCTGGAGAGGCACCATGACAGAAGTGGAGACCACAGTGACTCACCTCCCCAGGGCCCAGCTTGTTTCCTGAGGCAGCTTGAGGACTGTGTACCCCAGCAGGTGCAGGGAGCCCAGCTGCATGGGATGACTGGGTGAGGCTCAGAGGCAGGGGAGGGGCAGGTAAGGCCAGGTGCACGGGCATCATGGGGGCAGCTGTTCCGAGGCTCCACCACCCCTCATGCTCTACTGGGCCTGGGTGCCTTTCGGCATGGAAGCAGGGCCCTGCCTTTCTGAGGACCCCCTTCCCCCTGATCTCTTCGGACTCCAGCTCTGAGCACTGCCTTACTCTCTAGTCCCCTCAGTGGCTTGTGGATATGCAGTCCCTGTGATGTGGGTGATTGGTTGTCATCAGTCTTCAAAGTTCTACCTTGGTCTCTGGGATCTTCCTCTTTCCCTGGCAGGCCCCCACACAGGGGAAACTCATATGCCTACTCCAGTCCACTACCATGAATTACAGTCATAAAATCTGAGTTGTGCTTAGTTGGCCCTAATTGCTGCTGTGATTGGTGTCACTGTGGTGCCACTGTCTGAGACCTTGTGACAGTACCTGGGTGCTCAGTCCTAGAGCTTGGTGGATCTCAGCCCTCTGATGTAGGCTGGGAGGGGAGAAGAGGTGCTCTGGATGCCTGGATTCCCTGTTGGTTTCAGTGACAGAGATAGCAGCTCCTGGGTCCAGATTCTGACCGTGGGACACAACTGTCTTTTCAGCCCTTAGGCCTGAACTTTCATCAGTCTCAGAGGTCATGTCACTGCCTTCATAATGCTCTAAGTTCAGGGCTCAACCAGTACTACTGGGAGAAGGGGATAGTGCAGACCCTCAGTGGGGCTGAGGGAGATTGGGTTCACTGTCACCACACCAGGACAGGGGGAGACCCAATCATGGCCTGTCACACACTTGCACACATTTACCACATGGTCAAGGCTTCTGCACCCCTGAGGCAGAAAGTTTCCTGCCAAAGCTTAGAGGAGGGTACCCATAGAGGAGGGTATTTGCCTCCTCTATGGCTTCCCACTGATGTCCACTGATGTCCACCACTGGGAACTTCCAGCTCCTGGTGGAGGAGGATGCAGAGCAAGGTGCACTCAGATTCTCAGAACCTCTGAAGGACAACTGGTCAAGGCTGGACACCTATATTGTGTGGGAGAAGGTGGATGATCTACGCATGAAGCCTGGGGATGGACTGAACAACAAATGGGCCCCCTCAGCTTCCAGAACAAGCTCCACACTCTGAAGATGATGATGTGTACCATGGCCACGATGGTCACACACACACACACACACACACACACACACACACACACGCCCCAGGGTTAGCTCACAGGTGATGAGCTTGCAGGGCTGTTTCAGGTCCAAGTGTAACAGCTCCATGTCCCTGAAGTCTGGCTTCAGTGTCCCCTGTTTATCAGTTGCCCCACTAGTTCTTGCTCTACACCCCTCATCCCTTCTGTCCCTAAGTCCTTGTCTGTTCCCAGCTGTCAGTCTTTCATTGGGCTCTGTCAACTTGCCTGCCTGAAGGTCTCAATTTTCATAAGGATTCTTCTGTTACATTGTCCAGAGCCTGTCTCATACCCTGTTAGTGCTTGTTCTCTTCTGAGACTTGCTTCGACGTTATTCATGAAGGATTTATTTGGATGAAATTTTCACCTTAGGCTTTGGCAATATTTTCTGGTGATCAGTCTTTGTCTGCTTGTATGTTTTGCTGCTGTTTTATTAGTTTTATTTTTATATTATTATTTTTTTGGCAGAAGTCTTACATTAAAATTTTAAAATCATTTTATTATTTTTAGAAACGGAGGAGGGGAGGGAGGCAGAGAGGCAGAGAAGCATCAGTGTTTGGTTGCCTTTCACCTGCCTCCAGCTATGGACCTGGCTGTAGACCTGGCTTGCAACCTGGTTGTGTGCCCTGACTGGAAATCGAACCAGCGACCTTTGGGTTTGCAGGCCAGTGCCTACCCACTGAGCCACCAGTCAGGGCAGAGTTTTATAATTTTTTAAATTTAATTTTATTGTTGTTGTTACATCCATCCCCTTTTTGCTCCCCTCTGTCCCCCTCCCCACCCACCCATTCCCCCCAACGTCAATCCCACCTGTTGTCCATGTCCATGGTTCCTTTATACTGGGTTCTTGTCTAAACTGCTCCTCTTTCTTGCCTCTTCCACCCTCATTTTATAATTTTTAAATCAATACTTTTCCAGCTCAAGTGTATAGCTTATTATTTCATGAATTAGCTGTTTCTTTCAGACATAGGAGAGGTAACCTTAGAGCCTCACAAACCCCAGGCTCTTTTGTTCTCTATTTCAAGGAGACAACAAGCTGACAGGTGTAGCCCCAGAGACATCCTTGCAGAAAGTCCTCAGCAGCCTGTAGGGTCTTGTTTCCAGGGACACCTAATGCTTCTTTGGGCTCAGGGAAAATGACCCAAGGACAGCAGTGTTGTTCCTGCTGTGTAGCAGTGTCAGAGAGGTTCAGGCTTCTATGGATTGATGTCCCCACACCTAGTAGCTGATTGGTCCATTCTTATGCAAATAAGGACTCTGAATGCTCAGTTTGATTGGCCAAAAGTCGCTATCTTGATTGGTCAGAACAGAGATGCTTTTATTAGGTGGTGAAGATTTGATGGCTAGAGTTACACAGTTCCTATTGGTTGAGGAAAGAGAGGTCCCTGTGTAGAAATAGCTGATATGCTCTCTATTTCAAAGTTTGAACCCAGTTATCCACCAGGTACCCATCTTCATGGGTATTCTGGTTCTTAGAGTTCACAAAGGTCACCTGCAGTGATGGCTGAGGGCCTCAAGGGCCAACCCATTGGTCATGAGCTCACATTTGCCTGCACTGCATACACCCCACAGTGCAGGCTCTATGTTTTACTCGAAATGGTGTCTCTCTGTTGGAGTCATTTCATTTCTATCTTGGTTAAATAAGGTTTCTCTTTACTGAAAGAAATAATTTTATTACCAGTAGTTTACATTATACCTACTGAATATGTATCTATATAAATATGCCCTTATTTGTTCATATATGTGCAATATTCAGTCTTTATAATAGAGACTACAAAAATATAATTCTATTTTATTATAATTAAATGTTAAAATATGTAAATGCATAGAAATTTACAGAGTAAGGAAGGAAACAAGGGCCCAAGCCTCCAAACTGTGCATGTGAACATGGTTTTTGCACACTTATTATGTTGGGCGAAAAGTCCTTGAGTCCTATATTGTCGAGTTAACATAGTATTTTGTACTCTTGGCCGGTTGAAGTCTCAGCACGTCACTCTGTGATCTTTGGCCTTGAAGGAAAAGTAGGGTTTTTCCTTCCTGGATTTATTCTTTAGATCTGAAGACCCACATTTCCAGTGCATGTGCCCAGAAGGAGCCCCATGTTTCCTGGGCTCTGAGGCAGAGACACAAGAGAAAGGAGAGGCCACCAGAGCCCAGATGTGTGGTGCAGGCATCACAATGGGGCTGAAAGAGGAGGATCCCTGGGGACTGAGGAGAAGAGGCTCACAGAGCAGCTTTTGGGTGTGGCCTGAACCACTGGGTGACTTGGTAGTGGGTGGCAGTATTCCCACTGGGAGAGGGTCCCATTTAGAATCTCCTCTCCATCTGGGCAGGGTGTGGGCATGTCTCACCTGGGCTCCCTCTAACCCTGCAGCTGTTCCAGACCCTGTCCCACACTCAGAAAAAATGTGTATATGGGCTGTGCCAGGCTACCTGGGAGTTGGGTCAGGGGAGCTGTGATTTGTGATATGCGATATAGGACAGCATCCAGAGGCTGATGGAGAATTGGGTGGGGTCATGGAGTTCTTGGGGGTCAACGCACCTCAGTAGGGAATGGGTTTCCTGTTGAGGCTTCTGGCTTGGCTGGACTGGACCAGCCTATGTGACCTCTGGGTGGCCATGTGGGATTCTTATGGGTAGGCCTGCCCTCCTGCCTGAGCTCCACCCACACTCTGGAGTCCATAACCATTGTGTTGGGATTTGGTGATTCCATCAGGATCTGGGACCAGTGTGGGGACTCCTGTGGCCCACCACAGCCTATATCATAAGCAGGATCACCATCTACAGACTGTGGTCATGCCTGGGTGGCATGCAGGGTGAGGGTGTGGGGCACCTGCTTTACAGGAGTGTGTGCACGTCCCCAGTGTTTACTCAGCAAGGGTTTCTGACTGGGGAAGTGTCACTGTGGTACTGCATAACTGTCTACTACTACTACAGTAGTACCACGGTGACAGAGGCAGGACCAGAAACCTCCTGGCCTCTTGGGGGCTCAGCACCTTGCTCTGTGATCTTTGGCCTGAAGGAAGAGTAGTTTTATAACACTGTCTGATATCCTGTGAGAAGAACTGGGGCCTTGGGCCTGGAGGGTACCCAGTAGTATCTGGATTAGGTTTAGACCCCCTGGTGTTATCTGGGAGGGTAGAAGAGGTGCTCCAGACCCCTAAATGCCCTGTGCAGAGAGCCCAGGGAAGTTGAGCTTGCTGTACATGGAGTCCTGTTCTGTACTCTGGAGGTTCAAGTCACTTCCTATTAGTGGGGACAGTGCAGTGGGAGTCAGGCCTGGCTGGTGAATTTACTTGTGGAGGTTTTCGTGACCTCAGGCTCAATTGGGCAATTAGTCTGCCTCTATTGTCTGGGTTTTGGGGTCCTCAGGACATTGAGTGTTGTGGGCTGCCCATGAGGGACCCTCTGCCTATTACATGAGGTACTAAGCTACCCCAAGGGCCCCTCAGACCCTGAGCGAGCCTGGCTGCAGCTTCAGGCGGCAGGTTACTTCTGTTTCGTATGACAGGGGTGAAGTAGCACCCGGGGAGCAGGGGGACATAGGGCTGTGCAGGAAGGTCTCTGTTCCCCAAGCTCACTGCCCTTAGCTGCTGCCCCTGAGGGCCAGTGCACTGGATCAATGATTTGGGTGCTGGCTCCTGACCCAGGCCGACCCACTAGAAAGGTTTGGTTGGGGTTCCAGTCCATCCAGCCATCCTCTAAGGAACAACCTTGGTAGGAGCTGATTCAAGAAACTGAGTTGCACACAAAATTGGATCATGGGGCTCAACTGAATGATGCCAGGAGTTTCCTGCAATCCTGATAGTCACCTGCTGATCCACCTTCATGAGTGGTCCCTGCGCCCAGGTTCAGGTGAGGTGCAAGGGGATCTTGGGCAGGACTCTGGATGGACTGGCTCTTGCCTCACAGTTGAAACAGTGATGGTGTCCTGGCTGGACGGAGGGGTCGATTTGCGGGATTTTGGAGCCCAGTACTGTCCATGGGCTCCCTTGTGGACAGGAGCTGGGCACTCTCTGAGCCTGACTCCAGCTCTGACAATTGTAGTCCCTGCCCCTTCAACCTTCTCCTGTGTGAGCCAACTGGGGCCTCCTGGTTTCCTCTGACCCCCATCCAGCATAGCCCCTCTGACACACTGGAGCCTACCTGTCCACAGCAGCCTGTGGTGTCCCTGTCAACATTCAGGCCCAGTCTGCACTAGATCCCTCTAAATCACTCAACTAGTTTTTGAGAGTCCATCTCTTCAGGTCCAGGAGACTATGGCTTCAAGTCCCCAACTCAAAGGGTGAGTTTCCAGGCCTGGAGTCAAGAAGGTCTTGAGGGTGTTACTGCACTTGGGGGCAGTACTGAGGAAGCCCTGGTTTCTGCTGTGGATGGTGTCACTGTGGTCACTGTATACATGTATCACTGTCTGACACCTTGTGACAAGAACTGAGGCCTGGGACCTGGAAGGTGCTCATTAGTAGCTGGGGCAGATCCATAGCCCTGGGGTATTGGTTATGAGGGGAGAAGAGGTCTTTACATGCGTGGACGCCTTGTGCCAAAAGCCCAGGGAAGCTGTGCAACCTGCATATGGAGATTCCTGTTCTGTACTCTGATGATTCAAGCCATTTCCCATCAGTGGGAACAGTGCAGTGAAGGTCAGGCCAGGCTGGTGAGATTACTTGCAGGGGTTCTGCGTGAGCTCAGGCTAGAGTGGGCATCTAATCTGCTTCTGATGTCCAGGGTTTCAGCTCCGCAGGTCATTGAACATGGTAGGCTGCCCATGGGGGACTCTGCAGGTTACATAAGTGTCTGGGCTACCCAGAGTGCCCGCCTGTGCAACTCCTGCCTTGGGGAAGATTTAGGTGGCACTTTACATCTGAATCAGAGAACAGGGGTGAGGCAGCAGCTGGGGAGGAGGGAGGCTTAGGGCTGAACAGGAAAATCTCCATTTCCCAAGGTCACTGCCCTTAGCTGCAGTCACTGAGGCCAGGGCACTGGACATCTATGTAGGCAACCTGACCCAGGCTGACTGATTGGAAAGGTTTTACATCAGCTTTGTGCCATGTCTGTTTGTCACTTATCTGGCATGCTTACAAGTGCTGGTTCACACTCTCTCCTGCCTGAAGCTGTCCTCCCAGGACTGTTCAGCCCTTGGGGCAGCCCCTGGGATGGAAGTCTTGATTTGGAAAGTATCCGAGTGTGCTCAAGGTCCAGGGGGCCTGGATGTTAAGGCTGGGTTTATGGCACCAGACTTGTCACTGTGGTAGGTATAATCATGCTTATTCAAATATTGATAATAACACTGTGGGAGGTTCCTTGGCAAAAAGTTCTTGCATGTAGTGGGTAATGGGAGGGCCCTTCCTTGCAGGGACCTGGTCCACGTGTTAGGAGGGCCCATTTACAAAGGGCATATCTGGGTCAAAGTTCAAGGGAATCAGCATGAAAAGTCTTTTGGGGGACCCCATGGAGGCAATGCCTTTGATGTGCCTGGCCCCTGGGGGGTTTCGGTTGTGGGAGGCACTGCTGTTGTACTACCACCCCTAGGTGTGTGGCCAGGTTTAAAATCCATGGAGGGTGTCAATGCTTTGATGAGGACAGGACCAGGCTTTTGTTCCAGGGAGCATTTTTGATAGGTGGTGTGTCAGTGCTGTAATAACATCGATTACAGTATTATCACAGTGAAACAGATCTATCCAATCCCCTGCACCGGGTGCTGGGCCTGAGGAAGCCCAGGATTCAGGGCTGAGTGAGGAGGGAGGCAGAGCCCCAGGGAGGCTGTGGGCAGGTTCAAGGCTATGGGCCTCTTCCTGCTGGTGGACAGTTGGCACTATGCCTGGTTTTGTCCTGAGGCTCCTCTCCAGCACACGACCACCTTGTCATACTGTCTGTTTCTACTTTGGAACCCTACCTCATTGGGATGACCTTCTGGATAGATACATTGCTCCCAATATGTGTAGAGGATCGCTGTGGACCTCCCTGGGCCAGCGTGTGACATCCAATTGAGAACTGGCTCTTGGTGCAATGACCTTTACACTCCCAGTTTTAATAGTGTTTTTGCCTTTCAGGATGTCACAAAGGCCAGCACAGTCACTCCCCAGCTAAGGAGCCAGTTGGTACCTGGCCTTCAACCCCTTTGCGGCCATGTACATCACCATCCACTTCTGGGCACTATCTTCTCTGAACCTAACTGGAGTGGCACCATGACAGAAGTGGAGACCATAGTGACTCACCCCCCTAGAGCTCAGCTTGTTTCCTGATGCAGCTTGAGGGCTGTCTGCTTCAGCAGGACTTGGAGCACATGCAGGGGAAGAGACACAGGTGCAGGGAGCCCAGCTGCATGGGAAGATTGGGTGAGACTCAGAGGTAGGGGAGGCTCAGGTGATGACTGATGCAGGGGTGTCATGGGTGCAGCTCCTCCCCGGCTCACCCACCCCTCATGATCCACTGGGCCTGGGTGCCTTTCTGCATGGAAGCAAGGCCTTGTCTTCCTGAGGACCCCCTTCCTCCTGAGCCTTTGGGGCTCCATATCTCAGCACTTCTTGACTCTCTTTAAGCCCCTCAGTGGACATGCAGTCCCTGTTATGTGAGCGATTGGTTGTCATCAATCCTCAGAGCTCTGGCTTCATCTATGCTCATCTTCTTGTTTTGGAATCTAGTCATAAATAAAATGCATTTATTATTAACTACTTTGGATCATTTTATTCTGTGTACCTTTGTAATGCTTCTTTGAGTCATGTCTGGGATGTTGACTCAGGATTCCTAGCTGCCCCACCCTGAGACAGAACTAGGGGTGGGCAGTGAAGGGCCCATCCATGTTTTGATTGGTTGTCCTTTGTAGGAGGACAAAGGGGCAGCTCCACTCCAGATGCCCCATGTACATCTCAGGATGGGCAATTGTTAAATGACCAATGGCAAGCTACATCAGGACAAGCCACCTTCTGTTCCCACTTACCTTCTACTGGGCAGAAGCCAGTGATGTGGCCACCATTAGCTGTGGATGAAGGACAAGGGGACAGTGTGTGCTGGATGGCACTCCAAAGGTCTGCCTCAGAGATAGTGGAGTAGGAACTGTACCAGAGGCCCTTGTGGGTCCACAGCCAACTTCAGCCTATGGCCATCAACGAAAAATGGCACCAGGCCTGAGTGTGCATAGTTGGGTTAACCTGTCAGTCATGGAAGGGAAGGCAGGCCATGGGGAGGGGAGAGGGAGAACAGGGTGAGCAGCGACAGAAGTGAGGACGTTGCAGGGGCTGTAGGAAGGTCAAGGTGTGATTCGAGGGCCATGGCTGCTACAGACAATGAGCTGGAAAAAGAGAGGGTGGGGAAGCCTGAAGGTGAGTAGTGGGTGCTAAAGAGTGCAGATACAGGCCTGGAAGAGGTGGCTAGAGGAAGAGAAGGACTGAAGACCCATGCATGTCCACCCAGGCGACAAGAATCAGGGAGAGGGTGGACATTCTGTAGATGAGGGGACATACCCTAGAGAGGGCAGATGCTGGCTGCCTGGAGTGCATGAGTATGCATGTGAGTGTCAATGTGTGAGTCACTCTGAGGTTTAGGCTCCCAGGGTGACTGAGATCTTGCACAGGAGGGAAAAGGAAGCAGGAATCCTGCCTAGGCCCCTCAGGGTGCGCTTGGGGGTCTTTGTAAGGGACATGTGGGTTAGATGGTGACACAACCTCATTGTAGGCATATATTAGGGGTGAAGAATGGTGCCCATGCATCCTTCTGCATGAAATGCTGCTGTCCTGTGCTGGAAGGAAGGCAGCTTGTCCAGGCCCACCCAGGGCTAGGCTGGGCATGTTGGAGGGGCTCTCTGAGGTGACACATGTTTCCCTTCTTGCCCTGAGGACAGGACATTGACATTGTTTGTGGGGTTCCCAGAACATCTACAGCTGAATCTTAAGAAGATTCCCCTTTTTTTGACATCATGCCTGTGAAAGCTCCCAGTAGGGACCTAAAAGACTGACACATGTCTCACTGCTTATTTGTGTTGGCTGGGGGCTCTTTCTGGCTGAGCATAAGGTATCCAGGGTCAGGACTGGGCCTTGGACAAGTGGGGGTGCTCACCTGTGTCAACACAATGCACCTCAGGGACCCTGTGTATGCTATTGGCCCCATGTATCTGGGATAATGATCTCAGCTGGTTCTGCATCCTAGTGCTGCTCTCAAGGGAACCAGGGCATCACCAAACCCTAGATTTGCAGTTAACTTCCAACTGCATCTAATAGTGTAGAAGAAGGAGGCAAAGGAGGTGAGCAGTTTAGTCAAGGAACTAGTATGGAAGAACCATGGACATGGACAATAAGTGGAATTGACCTTGGGGAGAGTGGGTGGGTGGGGAAGGGGAAAGAGGGAAGGGTAAAGTGGGTGGATGCAATAAAACAACAATAAAATGAAATTTAAAAAGGAAAACCTTTTTGATTTCATCTTTGATCTCATTGTTAATCAGGGAGACAGACAGCCCAATTAAAAAATGAGCAAAAGACCTGAACAGTCAACTCACTGAGGGAGACATACAAAGGGCCCACAGGCATATGGAAGAATGCTCAACATCACTAGCCATCAGAGAGATGCCAATTAAAACCACAATAAGATACCACCTCACACCTGTCAGAATGGCAATCATCAACAAATCAACATATAACAAGTTTTGGCGGGGATGTGAGGAAAAGGGAACTCTGGTGCACTGCTGGTGGTGATGCAGGCTGGTGTAGCCACTATGGAAAACAGTATGGAGTTTCCTAAAAAACTGAAAATGGTACTGCCTTTTGATCCAGCAATTCCACTACTAAGACTATACCCGAAGAATCCTGAAGCTCATAAGAACCTATGTACCCCTATGTTCATAGCAGTGCTATTTACAATAGCCAAATGCTGGAAAGAGCCAAGTTGCCCATCAGTGGATGATTGGATCAAAAAGCATTGATACATTTACACAATGGACTATTACACAGCAGAAAGAAAGAACTCCTAACCTTTGCAAAAACATGGATGGAACTAGAAAGCATTATGCTTGGTGAAATAAGACTGTCAGTGAAAAACAAATACCACATGATCTCACCCATTACAGGACAATAATGAACAAAACTAACAACAAACAAAACAGAACCAAATATATGAATACAGTAAATAGGCCTTCAGTGGTCAAGGGGAATGGGGATGGGGGGAGGGGGGAGGAAGAGGCAAGGAAGGGGAGCAGTTTAGACAGGAACCTAGTATAAAGGAACCATGGACATGGACAACAGGTGGGATTGACTTTGGGGTAATGAGTGGGTGGGGAGGGGGACAGACGGGAGCAAAAAGGGGATGGATGTAATACAACTACAATAAAATTTTTAAAAAAAACAAAACTTTGGTACATTTACACAATGGAATACTACACAGCAGAAAGAAATAAGGAACTCCTACCCTTGGCAGCAAAATGGATGGAACTGGAGAGTATTATGTTTGGTGAAATAAGCCAGTCAGTGAAAGACAAATACCATATGATCTCACCCATTTGAGGATAATAATGAACAAAACAAACAACAAGCAAAGCAGAACCAGATACATGAATACAGTGAATAGACCTTCAGTGGACAGGGTGGAGGGGCTCAGGGATGGGGTGAGGGGGAGGAAAAGATAAAGAAGGGGAACTGTTTAGTCAAGAAACTTGTATGGATGTGGGGCAATGGGAGTCCTGGTGCACTATTGGTAGGAATGCAGGCTGGTGAAGCCACTATGGAAAATAGTATGGAGTTTCCTTAAAATCAACCAAAATGGAACTGCCTTTTGATCCATCAATTTCACTATTAGAACTGTACCAAACAACCCTTAAACATCAATGCATAAGAACCTATGTACCCCTATGTTCAGAGCAGCCTTATTTACTATAGCTACATGCTGGAAACAGCCTAAGTGTCCATCAGTGGGTGATTGGATCACAAAACTTTGGTACATTTACACATGGAATACTACAAAGCAGAAAGAAGGAACTCCTAACCTTTGCAACAACATGGATGGAACTAGAAAGTATTATGCTTCGTGAAGTAAGCCTGTCAGTGAAGGACAAATACCATATGATCTCACCCATTTCAGGACAATAATGAACAAACAAACAATAAGCAAAACAGAACCAGATATACTAATACAATGAATAGATCTTCAGTGAGCAGTGAGAAAGGGGGAAGGGGAAGGAGGGAGAAAGAGGCAAACAAGGGGAGCAGTTTAGTCAAGAACCTAGTATGGAAGAACTATGGACATGGACAACAAGTGGGATTGACTTTGTCTGGGAGTTGTTGGGTGGGGAAGGGGACAGAGGAGAGTTAATAGGGAATGGATGTAATAAAGCAACAAATAAATTAAATTAAACAAAAGAATTACTTTTTTAAGTAATATGAATTGCAATATTACCAAACACATGCAAAAATACATTTACACACAATATTTTTGCACATATTTAAAGTACATACTGAATTTTGAAGAGTTAATACAAAAATTAAAAGTGTGCCCTTAGCTTATATAATTATTATATGCTAAATGAAAGTATTTTAGATATATTGTAGCAAACTAAGCAGTTTTTTTCTTTAATACTTATTTTACTCTGGAATGCTGTTTTTCTGAAATATATCACAGAAATGGTGTATCGCAGAACTCACTTTTGTAAAATTTGTTCTAGAGACAGTGCCAAACCCTTAATAAAAATTGAATTTGGTTTTTGAGTCATGATCCTCCCCCTTCCAAAAATACAACTGGAATGACAACTTATTCTTTTGGGGGCTTTCCATTTTTTTTGGCTGTGCACAGGCCTTACTTCTTTCAATACCCTCTGTTTTTCCCCTACATTTATTTTATAAGTAGAAATCTTCCGAAATAATGGCACTTGCAGTGCTCAACTGACCCTCAGAGTAGAATTTATTATATCTACTAAGTTGAGGTAAAAAATAAAAATCCCTTGGATTGAAATAATTTTGTAGAATTGTATTCTAGCTATTTTTTTAACTTGTGATTGACTTCCTATGTGGTTCTAAACTAACCCCTGAACTATATGAAAGGAATCTCAACTAATTTACATACTACTATGAGAATAAATATTGCCCATGTATACAAATCATATAGTTTAGTAGTTTGCAGCTCCCATCTAAATTGGTCTTCATTCTCACCATCTTTTCTAACATAAAGACTGACTGATTTAACATCACACCAATGACCAGTTGGTTGTCATTTAAAAATAAATTGCACACAAAATTTATGTATTACACACCCACACATAAGTACATATTTTGTCACAGTGAATAAGAAAGACAGCACATATTATTCCATGTAACATGCATCCACATTTTCTTACTTTTTTCTTCTTCCTTAACTGCATTTAATTTTTCTGAGTTATTGCAAGTAACATGGTTTTCCCATATTGTGAAATAATTCCAGTCTAAGAAAACTTCACCTGCAGTAATGCATATACAAGTAATATACAACATTATACCTTAATTAGTAAAATCTATTTATAACAAGATCATTTTTAAAGCTTTCTTAGGTTAAAGTTGGTTCTTATCCATTCAACTGCCCTATGTCTTTGGATTGATGCATTTAATTCATTTACCTTTAAGGTTGTTATTGATAGGTGCTTACTCATTATCTGTTTTCCCTGTTGAATTTGTGTTCCTGTCTGACATTCTGTTTCTTCATCTTCTTAAAGCAGACCCTTTAGCACCTCTTGCAATGCTGATTTGGTGATGTGTTCTTTTAGCTTTCTTTTCTCTGGGAAACTCCTCATTTCACCTCCCAGGTGAAGGATGAGAGCCTTGCTGGGTAGAGTGTTCTTGGTTGCTGGCCTTTGTTTTTCATTGCTTGAAATATTTTTTGCCATTCCCTTCTTGCCTGTTGTGTTTCTTTTGAGAACTCAGCTGATGACCTTATGGGAGCCCCCTTGTATGTTCTGAGCTGTTTCTCTCTTGCTGCTTTTAGGACTCTCTCCTTGTCTTTGCAATTTGCCATTTTCATGATGATGTGTTTTGGAGTGGGCCTGTTCGGGTTCATCTTCATTGGTGCCCTCTGTGCTTCCTGAGCTTGCATGACTTTTTCCCTCTCAAGTTAGGGAAGTTTTCTGTCATTGCTTTTCCCTACAAGTTTTCTATCTCTTGCTTCTCCTTTTCACCTTCTGGTATGGATATTAGGTTTCAAGTTGACCTAAATCCTCTTCATTCTTTTTCAGTCTTTTTTCATTTTGTTGCGCTGTCTTGGAATATTTTTCTACATTGAACTTCCAACCCAATGTACGAATCCTCTGCTTTCTTTATCCAGCTTTTGATTTCATCTACTATATTCCTCAATTCAGAAATGGTATTCTTCATTTGCTCCTGACTCTTATTGATGGCTTCTATGTCGTTTTTAATGCTGGTTTAGTTCTCAGGAAGTTCCTTGTAGCTTCCCTGGAGTTCATAGTTCCCCTGGAGTTGCTTGTGGTTTCTTTTTAATTCGCTGAGATCATTGAGCTTCTCTATCATCATTCATTTGAATTCTATGTCTGATAGTGTGCTTGCCTCTATTTCATTTGGCACTCTTCATGGGGATTCCTCCTTTCCTTTTGCTGAGGATTTCTTTCTTTTTCTCCCCATTTTAAGTGACTCTTGTTTGTTTCTCATTTTTTAAATTGATCTCCTTTGACTTACTGTCATAGTGATGTGACCTTCTGGGGCGTAGACAGGTACTTTCTTTTTATTTCTGGCTCTGCAATTGGTGACCTCAGCTCATGTCCCAGTCTGGGCCCTTTCAGCCACTTGGGGACTACCAGAGATACACTGTCTTTGTCTCCTTTAGTTTTTCATCCAATCAGTCTGGGATCAGTGGTCAGTTTTAGGTACCTGGGTCGCGTTGTGATGAAGCAGCCCCTTCTGTTTGTCCATGGTAATAAGGCTTCTCTCCAGTTGGTGTTCTGTTGGTTATTCCAGATGATTTCTCCCAATTTAGCTGTAATTTCAGTTTGGTGTTGGGAGGAGATTGCTGTAGCTCTAGTTACTCCTTCACCATGTTTGTTCTCTCCCCATGCATATTTTTGATCCGTTGTCCTTTGTAGATGGACCAAGGGGCAGCTCACCTTCAGACACCCCATGTACATCCCAGGATGGGCAAAGTGTCAGTGCCCCATGGCAAGCTACACTCAGGGCAACTCAACTTCTGATCCCACTTACATCTCACTGGGCAGAAGGCAGTCACATGGTCACCCTTAGCTGTGTATGAAGGATGAAGGGACAGTGGGTATTGGGTGGCACTCAAATGGAATGCCCCAGGGATGGCAGATTAGGAGCTATACCAGTGGCCTTTGGGGGTCTACAGCCCATTTCAGCCTGTGGCCGTCAATTAAAAATGGCACCAGGGCTGGTTGTGCAGAGTAGGGTTGACCAGTTGATCATGGAAAGGAAGGCAGGCCATGGGGAGGGGAGAGGAAGTAAAGAGCGAGCAGGGAGAGAAGTGAGAACCTGAGGAGGGCTGGAGGAAAGGAAAGGTGTGTCTCAAGTGTCATCAGTGCTACAGAGAATGAGCTGGGAAGAGAAGAGTGTGGGAAGATCTGGAGGTGTGTAGTGGGTGCTAAAGGGCCCAGATGTTGGCCTGGAAGAGATGGCTGGAGGGAGGGAATGACCAAAGACCCAAGGATGTCCACCCACATGACAGCTATTAGTTAGAGGGTGGAATTTCAAGAGAGAGGTGGGCCCAAGGTGGAGAGGTGCTGACTGGTGTGTGTGAGTGTGCATGTGAGTGTCAATGTGTGAGTCACTCTGTGGTCCAGGATCTCAGGGTGGCTGAAGGCTTGCACAGAAGAGAAGAGAAAGCAAAAATCCTTCCCAGGTCCCTCAGGGTGGGCTTGAGGGTCACTGTAAGGGACATGTGGGACTGATGGTGATGTGAGTGGTCCATGTGGCCAGGTGTAGGCAAGGTGCAGGGGCTCCTGGGAAGACACTTGACTCTGGGCTGCCTTCCTGGGACCCAAACCTCTGCTTTGGCTAGCTGGTTGGGCCTGCTCCTACCTCACTGTCTCAACTGTGATGGTGACCTGGCAGGACAATGAAGGATCAATTTGCAGGAGGTTGAAGCTCAACACAGTCTTTGAGCTCCCTCATGGTCAGGAGTTGGCCAGGTGCTGAGCCTGACCCCAGCTCCGACACTTGCAGGCCTTGGACCCTCAACCTTCCCCTGTGTGAACAAATGGGGGCCTCCTGGTTTCTTCTGGACCCATCCTAGCACTGCCCCCTCGACACCCTGGAGAATGCCCCTCAACAACAGCGTATGGTGTTCCTATCAATATTAGGCCCAGTCTGCACTGGACCACTCCAGAGCACAGAGCTCATTTTGGAAAGGCCATTTGTCCAGGTCCAAAGACCATGACTTCAGCCCTCCAACTCAAGGGGATACGTTGCTAGGCCTGGGTTTAGGAACTCTCAGGATTGCTATGGGTGCTGTGGGATGGTACTGAGGAAGCCCTGGTTCTTGCTTTGGAACGTGTCACTGTGGGCACCATCATTGTCTACCACTGTCTGACACCCTGTGACAAAAACTGGGGCCTGAGGCCTTGTGGGTGCCTTGTAGAATCTGGGACCGATCTGTAGCCTCCGGTGTTGGCTGAGTGGGAAGAAGAGGTGTTCTGTACCCCTAGATGCCTTGTGCAGATAGCCAAGGAAGCCAGGTATGCTGAACATATAGATTCCTGTTCCGTACTCTCAGGAATCAAGTCACTTCCAATCAGTGGGGACAGTGCACTGGGAGTCAGGCCTGGCTGGTGAGATGGCCTGCACGGGTCTGGGTGACTTCAGGCTCAACTGGGGAATTATTCTGCCTCTGATGTCTAGGGTTTTGGGTATACAGATCATTGAATGTTGTATGTTGCCCATGAGGACCCCTCTACCTGTCACATGAGTTACTCAGCTACCACCTGGGCCTCAGCTTGCCTGGGAAAAGCTTCAAGGGGCATGTTACTTCTGTTTCAGAGGACACTGGTGAGGTAGCACCTGAGGAGAAGGGGGGCATAGGGCTGGACAGGAAGGTCTCTGTTCCACAAGGTCACTGCCCTAGTTGCTGGTACTGAAGGTCAGGGCACTGGGCTTCTAGGTGGATGCTGGAGCATGACCAAGGTTGACTGATTGTAAAAGTTTTGCTTAAGCTTTGTGCCAGGTCTGTGTGACCCTTAGTTTGCATGCTGACAAGTTCTCAGTCACACTCTGCACCGCCTGAAGCTGCCACCCCTTTAGGCAGACCCTGAGATGGAAGTCTAGATGTGGACAGTGTTCCAGTGTGTAGAGGGTGTGCAGCCAGAGTGGGGGTTGCCCTGAGCTGAGGACAGGGTGTGGCTCTAGTCAGTGTCCTTCCCCAGGAACTGGGCATCCCACTGGGGTGAAGCAGGCAGCCTGTGCTACTGGATGGGGTTGGGCCAGCTTCTCCCAGGGGCTTTCCTTGGAGGCCAGTCGTTGTAGCTGTGTTCCCACATGGTGTGTGGGGCACAAGGCAGGCAAGAAGCTGCACAGCCCCCATCCTGGGTTGAGGCTCCTAAAGCGCCTCAGGGCCGCCAAGACAGAGTCAAGGACAGGCCCAGCTCTGCCCTGTCAGCCTCCCTCAGGGCTTCTGGGGTCCTGCCTATTAGGAACTAAGTCTTGGACTGCCTTCCCAGCAGTCATCTGATGTCCCTGATTCCTGCTGTTGTTGAGTGCTGGGCTCTGGCATGGGCTCCTGCGGCCAGTGTGGCCACCTCACGGCCTTCAGAGACCCAGCTGCAGGTGGGACCAGGGCCCTAGGGCTGGGCTGCTGGGTCTGCTGAATGTGGAGCTGGAAACTGATTCAGGGTAACCCCCTTGGAGGTGGTAATTCAGGGCCCTGAGTGACCTGAGGTTAAGGCTGGGTTTATAGCACCAGGCTTGTCACAGTGGTAGAAATAGATAAAATCAGCAAGCTCATGAACATATTCCTAATAACACGGTGGGAGTGTCCTTGACAAAAAGCTCCTGCAGGTCTTAGGGGGGAGCAGATGAAGGGTAGGAGGGCCTTTCCATGCAGAGGCCCCTGGCCCAGGTGTTAGGAGGACCCATCTGCATGGGGCACATGGGAGTCATGGTCCCCGGCGATCAGCACAAGTAGTTGTTGGGGACCCTGTGGCAGCCATGCCTTTGCCTGGCCTGGTCCCTGATGGGTTTGTGTTGTGGCTGGCACTGCTGTGATCCCATGATCCCATTGGTGCTATTGCCCCGTTCAAAATCCAGGTTTGGTTCCAGGCAAGGTTTCTAATAGGAGCCCTGACATTGTGGAAGCTACAGCCTATACAGTTGTATCACAGTGACAGACCTATATTCAATCCCCTGCACTGTGTGCTGAGCCTGAGGTAGCCAGGATTCAGGGCTAAGTGAGGAGGGAGGCAGAACCCCAGGGAGGCTGTGGGCAGGTTCAAGGCTGTGGGCCTCTTCCAGCTGGTGGAATGTTGGCACTATGCCCAGTTCTGTCCTGAGGCACCTCTCCAGGGCACAGCCACCTTGTCCTACTCTCTATTTCTACTTTGGAACCCCACCTCATTGTGATGACCTAGTGGATATATTAATTACTCCCAATATGTGTAGAGGGTCACCATGGGGCCTTTGGACCTCCCTGGGCAAGCTGATGACCCCAATGGGAACTGGCTCTTGGTGCGCTGACTCTTACACTCCACGGTGAGGGCGTGTGGCAACTGGCCATCAGGTGTGCAGATCCCCAGTGTGGGCTGAGCTGCAGGCTGCTCTCTGGCAAAGCTTTTTGGCTGGGCAAGTGTCACCGTGGTACAACCAGTAGCTAGAGTACCACTGTGACACAGGCACAACTAGAAACTTCCTGGCCTGTTAAAACCTCAGGACCTCCCTCTGTGGTTGTTGTCCTTGAAGGAGGGATTGGATTTTTCTTTGCTGGATTCATCTCCTGAGGTACAGATGCACCAAGTATCAGTACGTGTGGCCAAAGGAGCCCTGTGTTTCGTGGGCTCTGAGGCAGAGACACACCAGGTAGGATGGGCCACCAGAGCCTTGGGCTGAGGTGTTAGCATCACAGAGGTGGGCTAGAAGAGGGATACCCCTGGGGACAGAGGAGAAGAGGCTCATAGAGCAGCTTTTGGGTCCATCCTTAGCCACTTGGGGGTATTCCCAATGTGAGGGAGTTCAGAATCTCCTCTCTGCCTGGGCAGGGTGTAGACATGTCTTCACTTGGGCTCCCTCTACCCCTCCAGCTGCTCCAGACCCTGCCCTCCACCTAGAAATAATGTCTGTAATGGCTCTGCCGTGCTACCTGGGTGCAGGGTCGGGGGACCTGGTACATAGTAGACAGGACAGCATCCTTAATTTGGTGGAGAAGTGGGTGGGAACATGAAGCTCTTGGGGATCAACTCAGCTCCACATTCTTTTCACACCCCCTTTCCCATGGGAAGTGCAGGAGTGAGTAGGTAGAGGGAAGAGGCCAAAACTGGGAACCTGGGGAGGGTGCTTGGGTTGGGCTACCTGGTCATGAGACAGGCCTGAGGTCAGATGCCTCAAAGGCTTTCCACATGGCAGAATCTCTGTCCTGTTGCTTGGCCTGTGGGCTGGGATTGGGCTACAGGGAGGGGAATCCTGGGATGGGTCTGTGAGGCTAGTCATGGGGAGAGGAGCCAACTGTGTGTGGGAAGGGTGGCACCTCGAGGTGCTAAAGGTCCAGTCAGCACAGCCTACAATGCTTACAATGGACCTGTGAGGTGGCAGATGGCTCTCTGATTGCACTGTCCCTCTGTCTTCTCAAGAGCTGACTGTGAGATCACCAATGTCATGGTGTTCTGCTGGGCTGAGCTGAATGAACTTTTGTAGCTTCAGGGTGGCCATGTGGGGTTCCTATGGGTAGCCTGCCCTCCTACCTAATCTCCTCCCATGCTGTCTGAGGTCCCCAACAATTCTGTCAGGATCTGCAGACTTTGTCAGGATCTGGGGCCAATGTGGGGTCCCTGTGGACCATCCCTGGCCTATGTCCTAATCAGGACTGTACTGTAGACTATGGCTGTCCCTGGGTCACATCCAGGGTGAGGGTGTGCTAGATCTGCTTGCCAGAGGGTGTGCACATCCCCAGTGTGGGCTCAGCTGCTGGCACCTCTTTAGCGAGGGTTTCTGGCTGGGCAAGTGTCCCTGTGTTACTATAGTAATTACCACTATAGTACCAAAGTGACACAGGCAGGACCAGAAGCCTCCTGGCCTCTTCAGGGCTCAGCACCTCATTCTGTGATTTTTGGCTTTGAAAGAAGAGTAGTTTTTTGTTGTTGTTGTTTGTTTTCCGGGATTCATTCCCTTAGATTTGGTGGCCCCAATTTCCAGTGAAGTTGACCAGAAGTAACCCTCTGTTTCCTGGACTCTGAAGCAGGCACACACCAGGTAGGAGTGGCTGCCTGAGTCCAGGGCTGAGGCGCTAACATCACAGCAGAGATGGGGCCATGGAGTTTGACCCCTGGGGACAGAGGAGCTTTTGGTTCCGGCCTGAGCCACTGTTGTGGTGGCAGTATTCCCACTGAGAGTTTGGTGGAGAAGTGGGTGGGATCATGGAGCACTTGGGGATCAACTCAGCTCCAGATTCTCTTCACACCCCCTTTTTTATAGGAAGAGGTGGAGTGAGCAGGTGGAGGGAGGAGGCCAAAACTGGGAACCTGGAGAGGGTGTTTGGGTCTGGCTCCCTTCCCATGGGGACAGGCCTGAGGCCAGAAGCCAAGAGGGCCTTCTATGTGGCAGAGAGTCTGTCCTGTTGCCTGGCCTCTGGACAGGGTCTGGGCTAAAAGGAGGGGCCTCATAAGGTAGGTCTGTGTAGCTAGGCATGTGTAGGTGAGCCCACTCTGAGTGGGAGTGTTGGCACCTCTGGGTGATGGAGTCAACATAGCCGGGAATACTTGCACTGGACACAGGCTAGGTGGCAGGTAGCTCTCTGGCTATAGTTTCCCTGTGTCTGCTCAAGAATTGACTGTCAGTTCACCAACCTCTTGGGATTATGGCAGGAGAGGACATGCCCAACACTGGGCATAAGCAAGGACCATGTGTCCTGAGCACAGGCCACTCATTGTGGAGGCTACTCCAGTAACCCACAGTGACAGAAGCTGGGGCAATATGGAATGTTCTGTGGCCAGTGCAGAAGGAGACAGATCACAGCTGCTCATGGAGTTTGGTTAGGGACATAGCCCCACCAGCCATCCTCAAGGGAACAACCAAGGTAGAGACTGACTCAGGAAGCTGAACTTCACACAGAGCTGAGGGTGAGGTACAATAGAGAGACCCATAGATACCCTGGTGTCCTAAGAGTCACCTGCAGATACATCTTCATGAATGGGTCCTATGGCTAGGGGCAGGGTTGGTACAGGGGGGCCCTGGGCAGACACAGGCTCTAGGCTGCCTGCCTAGAATCCCTGAATTGGCCTTTGTTGGCTGAATGGGCCTGCTTCTGCCTCAGTGTCTCCACGGTGAGGGTGGGCCAGGCAGGAGGATGAGGGGTCAGTTGGGAGGAGGTCTGAGCCCAGCACTGTCCTTGGGCTCCCTTGTGGTCAAGAGTTGGACACTCAGCCTGACCACAGCTCCGACACTTGCAGGGCCTACCCCTTCAACCGTCCCTTGAGTGAGCCAGCTGGGGCCTCTTGGCTCCTTCTGGCCCCATTTCAGTATGGCCCCTCCAACACACTGGAGACTGCTCCTCCACAACCGCCTATGGTGTTCCTGTCAACATTTAGGCCCAGTCTGCAGTGGACCACTCTAAAGCACAGAGCTCATTTTGGAGAGGCCATCTCTCCAGGCCCAGAGACCATGACTTCAGAACCCCAAACCAAGGGGTGAGTTTCCAGGCCTGGGGTTAAGGAGGTCTCAGGAGTCCTATAAGCACTAAGGGACAACACTGAGGAAACCTTGGTTCCTGCTTTGGAAGGTGTCACTGTGGGTACTGTATCTGTATACCACTATCTGACACTCTGTGACAAGAACTGGGGCCTAGGGACTGGAGGATGCCAGGTAGTACCTGGGGCAGATCTGTAGCCCCCTGGTGCTGGCTGAGAGGGGAGAAGAAGTGTTCCAGACCCCTAGATGCCCTGTGCAGAGAGCCTAGGGAAGCAGGGTGTGCTGAACAGAGTCCTGTTCTGTACTCTGGGGGTTCAAACCATTTCCTATCAGTGGGGACAGTGCAGTAGGAGTCAGGACTGGCTGGTGAGATTGCCTGTGGGGGACTGGGTAACCTCAGGCTCAATTGGGCAATTAGTCTGCCTCTGATGTCCGGTGTTTCGGGTACCCAGGTCATTGAATGTTATAGGCTGCCCATGGGGGACCCTCTGCCTGTTACATGAGGTACTGGGCAACCCCTAGGGCCCACCTGGGGGATGCTTCAGGGGAAACGTTACTTCTGTTTCAGAGGACTGGGGTGAGACAGCATCTGGGGAGGAGGGAGGCATATGGCTGTGAAGGAAGTTCTCTGCTCCCCAAAGTCACTGCTGCCACTGAGGGTCAGTGCAATGGACCATTGAGTTGGGTGCTGGGGCTTGACCCAGGGTGACCCACTGGAAAGGTTTTGCTTCAGCTTTGCAGTATGTGTGTGTGTCACTTAGTGGGCATGCTGACAAGGCTCAGTCACACTCTACTGCCTGAAGTTACCCACACAGGAAGGTCAACCTTAGGGTCAGCCCCTGGGACAAAAGCCTAGATGTGGACAGTGTCCAAGTTTTCAGAGGGTGTGCAGCCAGAGTGGAGGCATCTCAGGGTGTGAGCACAAGGTGAGTCCCTAGTCAGTGTCCTACCCTAGGAACTGGGCAGCCCAGCCAGACTGTCCTCCTAGGGGCCTCTGACCAGCTTGATTCCTGCTGGTATTGAGCACTGGGCTCAGCATGAGTGTGTGGTGTCACTGAGGCCACGTCAGAGTCCTCAGAGTGGGTGGTGGTCTGATGGGCTGGCTGGACAATTCCTTGGAGGCCAAGTGTGGGCAACCACATTGGAAGCAGCACCTCAGGGGCCCCAAGGGTCCAGAGGTCAAGACTGTGGTAATGATACCAAGCTTGTCACTGTGGTAGATATAATATATTCTTCAACATTCTAATAGAAACATAATGGGAAGGTCTTTTGCAAAGTAATGGGAGGGGTAGGAGGACCCATCCCTACAGAGGCCCCTGGCCCAGGTTTCAGGATGGCCCATCTGCATGGAGCATATCAGGGTCACAGTCCCAGGGGTCAGCAGGAAAAATCAGTGTCCCATGGTGCTGTGAACACGTTCAAAATCAAGGGAGGGTATCACTGCTTTGTTGAGGACAGGGCCAGGTTTGTGTTCCAAGCAGGGTTTTTGATAGGTGCTGTGACACTGTGACCATAACAAAAAGAACCACAGTAGTTACACAGTGACACAGACCTATATCCAATCTCCTGCACTGTGTGTTGGGCCTGAGGAAGACAGGGATTCAAGGCTGAATAAGGAGAGAGGCACATCTCCAGGGAAGCTGTGGGCCTCTTCGGGCTGGTAAACAGTTGGCACTACGCCCAGTTGTGTCCTGAGTGTTCTCTCCAGGGCACGGCCACTTTGTACTATTGTCTGTTTCTACTTTAGAACCCCACCTCCTTGTGATGGCCTTCTGGATAGATAAATTCCTCCCAATATGTGTAGAGGGTCACCATTGGATCTTTGGAGCTCCCTTGGCCAGCACATGACCCCCAAATGGGAATTGGCTCTTGGTGCACTGACCTTTACACTCCAGATTTGAATAGTGTTTGTTGCCCTTTAGAATGTCTGAAAGGACAACACAGCCTCACCCCAGCAGAGCAGCAGAGTTGGACCCTACAGTCGGCCTCTCCCATGCCATGTACATCCCCATCCACCTCTGGGCACTGTCTTCTCTGAACCTG
Source organism: Noctilio leporinus (assembly GCA_004026585.1). Classification (NCBI taxonomy): domain Eukaryota; kingdom Metazoa; phylum Chordata; class Mammalia; order Chiroptera; family Noctilionidae; genus Noctilio; species Noctilio leporinus. The sequence goes on from PVIW01010568.1 coordinate 36,002, forward strand.
CCTGGAGTGGCACCATGACAGAAGTGGAGACCACAGTGACTCACCTCCCCAGGGCCCAGCTTGTTTCTTGATGCAGCTTGATGGCTGTCTGCTCCATCAGGACTGGAGTACATGCAGGGGCAGAGATGCAGGTGCAGGGAGCCCAGCTGCATGGGAGGACTGGGTGAGGCTCAGAGGCAAGGGAGGCCCCAGTAGGCCAGGGGCAGGAGCGTCATGGGTGCTGCTCCCGCCATGTTCCTTCACCCCTCACGCTCCACTGGGCATGGGTGCCTTTTGGTATGGAAGCATAGCACTACCTTCCTCAGGACACACTTTCTCCTGAGCCCTTGTGGCTCCAGGACTGAGCACTGCCTCACTCTCTTTAGGCCCCTCTGTGGTTGTGGACATGCCGGTCCTGTGATGTGAGTGATTGGTTGTCCTCAGTCTTCAGAGCTCTGGCTTCTATGCTCAGCTTCTTGTTTTAGAATCTAGTCATTAATAAAATACAGTTATTGTTAACTACTTTGGGTCATTTTATTCTGTGTACCTTTGTAATGTTTCTTTGAGTTATGTCTGGGATGTTGGCTCTAGATTCCTGGCTGTTTCTCACTTTGACTGGACAAAGGGTGGACAGTGAAGGGCCCGTCCATGTTTTTGAGTGATGTGCTTTGTGGAAGGACAAAGGGGCAGCTCCCCTCCAGATGCCCCATGTGCATTTCAGAATGGGCAAACTGTAAATGTTCTTATCTTGGAATACCCTACCAGGAGGCCTCTGACCAGCTTGATTCCTGCTGGTGTTGAGTGCTGGGCTCCACCTGAGTTTGTTGAAGGGTGAATCCACTTCAGAACCTTCAGAGACCTGGCTGCCAGTGGGTGCTGGGCTGATGGACTGGCATAACAGTTCCCTGGAGGCCAAGTCTGGGAAACCACATTGGAAGCAGCTCCTGAGGGGCCCCAAGGGTCCAGAGCTGAAGACTGTGTTTATGATACCAGGCTGTCACCATGGTAGATATAATATAGTCATCAACATACTCATAGTAACACGGTGGGAGGGCCTTTGGGAAAAATCTCCTACATGTAATGGCGGGTAGGAGGGCCCTTCCCTGCAGAGGTCCCTGGCCCAGGCATCAGGAGGGTCCATCTACATGGGGCACATTAGGGTCACAGTTCCAGAAAATCAGCATGGAAAGTCGGTAGGGGGACCTTGTGGAGGCCATGCATTTGCTGGCCTGCGGTGGGTTTGTATCCTGGGAAGCACTGCTGTGGTGCCACCATCCCATGTTGCTGTGACCCCATTCAAAACCCTGGGAGGGTGTCCTGCCTTCCTGAAGACAGGGCCAGGCTTGTGTTCCAGGCAGGGTTTTGGATAGGTGCTATGACACTGTGGGTGTAACAACCAGAACCACTACAAGAAATACCACAGTGACACAGACCTTTCTCCAATCCCTTGCAGTGTGGTCCAGGCCTGAGGGAGCCCATGATTCAAGACTGAGTGAGGAGGGAGGCAGAGCCCCAAGGAGGCTGTGGGCAGACTCAAGGCTGTGGGTCTCTTCGGGCTGGTGGACAGTTGGCACTATGCCCAGTTCTGTCCTGAGGCTTCTCTCCAGGGCACGTCCACCTTGTCCTACTGTCTGTATCTACTTTGGAACCCCACCTCATTGTGATGGCCTCCTGGATAGACACATTGCTCCCAATATGTGTGGAGGGTCACTGTGGGATCTTTGGAGCTCCCTGGGCTAGTGTGTGACCCCCAGCCAGGAATTGGCTCTTGATGCACTGACCTTTACACTCCAGGTTTGAATAACATTGTTGCCCTTCGAGATGTCAGAAATGACAGCATAGCCTTTCTGCAACTGAGAAGCAGCCTCAGATCCTGTCTCCCACCCCTCTCAGGCCTTGTACATCCCCATCTACCTCTGGGCATTGTCTTCTTTAAACCTGCCTGGAGTGACACCATGACAGAAGTGGAGACCACAGTGACTCACCTCCCCTGGACCCAGCTTGTTTCCTGATGCCGGTTGAGGGCTGTCTGCTCCAGCCCAATTTGGAGCTCATGCAGGGGAAGAGATGCAGGTGCAGGGAGCCCAGCTGCATGGGAGGACTGGGTGAGGCTCAGAGGCAGGGGTGGCTCAAGTGGGGCCAGCTGCAGGGGTGTCATCGATCGCACTCCTCCAAATCCCCACTACCCCTCATGCTTCAATGGGCCTGGGTGCCTTTCTGCATGGAAGCAGGGCCCTGCCTTCCTGAGGACCCATTTCCTCCTGACCCCTCATGTCTCCATGTCTCAATACTGCCTAACTCTCTTTAGTACCCTTAGTGGCATGTGGACATGTAGGCCCTGTGATTTGAGTGCTTGGTTGTCATCAGTCCTCAGAACTCTTGCTTCATCTATGCTCATCTTCTTGTTTTGGAATCTGGTCATTAATAAAATACATTTATTATTAACTACTTTGGATCATTTTATTCTGTGTGCCTTTGTACAGTTTCTTTGAGTCATGTCTGGGACGTTGACTTTGGTTTCCTGCCTGCCATTCCCTGGGGCATGCCAAGAGGTGGGCAGTGAAGGGCCCATCCATGTTTTGGATTGGTGTTCCTTTGTAGTAAGACAAAAGAACATCTCCAGATGCCCCATGTACTTCTCAGGATGGGCAATTGTTAAATGGCCAACAGCAAGCTACACACAGGACAAGCCACCTTCTGATCCCATTTACATCCCACTGGGTAGAAACCAGTAGTGTGTCTACCCTTAACTGTGGATGGAAGATGAGGGGACAGTGTGAGCTGAGTGACACTCAAATGGTCTGCCCCAGGGATGGTGGAGTAGGAATAGTACCAGTGGCCTTTGGGGGTCCACAGCCGACTTCAGCCTGTGGCCATCAATGAAAAATGGCACCAGGCCTGAGTGTGCAGAGTGGAGTTGACCTATCAGTCATGGAAGGGAAGGCAGGCCATGGGGAAGGGAGATGAAGTATAGGGTGAGCAGGGCCTAAAGTGAGGATGTTGCGGGGGCTGTAGGAAGGTGAAAGTGTGATTCAAGGATCATGAGTGTTACAGATAGTGAGCTGGAAAGAGAAGAGGGTGGGGAAATCTGAAGGTAAGTAGTGGGTGATAAAGAGCCCAGATACTGGCCTGGAGGAGGTGGCTGGAGGAAGAGAAGGAGTGAAGACCCATGGATGTCCACCCAGGTGACAGGTAACAGGGAGAGAGTGGACATTCCACAGATGAGATCATACTCTGGAGAGGTCAGGTGCTGGCTTTCTGGAGTGTGTGAGTGCATGTGAGTGTCAATGTGTGAGTCACTCTGAGGTTTAGGTACCTAGGGTGACTGAGATCTTGTTCAGGAGGGAAAAGGAAGCAGGAATTCTGCCCAGGCCCCTCAGGATGGGTTTGGCAGTCACTATAAGGGACATGTGTGTTAGATGGTGACACAACCTGGTTCTAGGCATATATTAGGGGTGGAGAATTGTGCCCATGAAGCCTCCTGCCTGCCATGCTGCTGCCCTGTGCTGGCAGGAAGGTCGTGCTTGTCCAGACTCACCAAGGGCTAGGCTGGGGCTATTGGAGGGGCTCTCTGAGGTACCACATATTTCCCTTCTTGCTCCCAGCACAGAGTATTGGCATTGTTTGTGGGGTTCCCAGAACTAATCCAGCTGAACCTCAAGAAGATTCCCCTGTGGCATCATGCCTATGAAAGCTCCCTTTAGGTTCCTGAAAGACTGACTGATGTCTCACTGTTTATTTCTGTTGGCAGAATCCCTACTGTGCTGGGGGCTCTTCCTGGCTGAGCATAGGGTCTCCAGGGTCAGGATTGGGCCTTAGAACTGTGGGGGTGCTCATCTGTGCCAACACAATGCACATCAGGCACCCTGTGTATGCTATTGATCCCATGTATCTGGGATGATGATTCCAGTTGGTTCTGCAACCCAGTGTTGGTCTCTAGGGAACCAGAGCATCACCAGATTCTAGATGTTAAATTCAAATTGCAGCTAATAGTGTTGCCTCCTCCAAGAAGTCACCCTGACTGATTGAGCGTGGAATGGGCCAGCTAACCCATACTCCATGCTCTGCCCTGGACAGATCTCCTCATGGCCTCATGTGGTCCTCCCGGGGCCTGGGAAGGGCCCTGATGAGTGAGTGAATGAGTGGATGGTTATGGCATTGGGAGTGGATAAAAAATATATTTTTGACCAGAATGAGCAAATTGCAGAGACATTCATGCCGAGTTACCTCAACTTTATGCTAAAATGTTTTAAAAACCTCCCAATTTTTGTGTAGAATTTGCCTGGCATGAAGAAGGGGCTTCCAGGGTTAGCAGTTTGGAGGCAGGCACTGGCCTGGAGCTTATCTGTTTCCTGCAGGCTGGCTGGGCAACCAGGATCGTTCAGTGCTCGGAATCAGAGGTAGGACATTCTACTTGGGAGTGTCCTCTGTCCCTCAAGACCCTGCCCCACAGGTGCTGGCCCCTTGGGATCTAGATAGAAGGTGTCTTGAGCTAGAAAGTGAGCTTGATGAGTTCAGCCCTTGCTGTCCTTGTGCCTGGGATCTGGGACCCCTAGTGACAGTCTATTCCTAGGAGACACCCCTGTGACAGGGGTGGCCCATGCTTCTTGGGTCCCACTCTGGGTTGAGGCACCTGCTGCCCGCTGTGGCCAAGTTCTAAGAGCTGCCACAGAGGCCCTGTGAGGACACAGAAGGGCCTGTGTCCTGTGGGCCCTATGGATAAGCCCCGTCCTGTGTGGCTGTCCCCCACATGAGGAGGACAGTGGGCTCTGCTCACACTGTCCGTTACCTGTTGTGCTGGCTGCCCCGCTGGGGTTCTGAAAGAGCTCAGACAGGGAAGATGAGATTAAGGCTGGTTTTATTGCATCAGGCTTGTCACTGTGGGTATATGGATAATATTACCATGGTCATCACAGTAAGAGTAACACTGTGGTAAGGTCCTTGGCATTAAGCTCCTGCATGTGGTGGGAGGTTGAGGGTGGGAGGACGGACCGACCCTGCAGGGGCACCTAGATCAGGTGTCAGGAGGGCCCATCTGCCTGGGGCACATCAGGGTCACAGTGCCGGAGAGTCAGGAGGAGAAGTTGATGTGGGGAAGGATGTGGGGGCTGTGGTTTGCTGTGCCTGGCCCCTGGTAGGTGGATGTTTTGGGTGGCACTGCTCTGATACCACCATTCCATGGTGCCGTGGCCCCATTCACAACCCAAGGAGGGTGTCACTCCTTTGCTGAGGACAGGGCTAGGTTTGTGTTCCAGGCAGGGTTTTTAATAGGTACTGTGACATTGTGGCCATAATAACTACAACCTATGCATTTATCACAGTGACACAGACCTATCCCGAATCTCCTGCACTGACTGCTGGGTCTGAGGGAGCCCGGGATTCAGGGCTGAGTGAGGAGGGAGGCAGAGCCCCAGGGAGGCTGTGGGCAGGTTCAAGTCCTTGGGCCTCTTCAGGCTGGTGGAGAGTTGGCATTATGCCAAGTCTGTCCTGCGGCTTCTCTCCAGGCCACGGCCACCATGTCCTGCTGTCTGTTTCTACTTTGGAATCCAACCTCATTGTGATGGATTTATGGATAGATGAATGGCTCCCAATATGTGTAGGGGTCACTGTAGAACCATTGGACACTCCTGAGCAAGTGGGGGACCCCTACCTGGGAACTGGCACTTGGTGCACTGACCCTTACACTCCAGGGTGAGGGTGAGGGTTTGAGGCAACTTTGTCAGCAGGTGTGCAGATCCCCAGTGTGGGCTCAGCTGCTGGCCACTCTCCAGAGAGGGATTTTGGCTCTGCATGTGTCACTGTGGTTCCACCTGTAGTTATAGTACCACAGGGACACAGACATGACAAGAAACCTCGTGGCCTTTTGGAATCTCAGGAACTCCCTCTGTGATCTTTGTCCTTGAATGGGGCATAGGATTTCTGTTTGCTGGATTCATTTCTTGAGGTTTAGATGCACTGAGTACTGGCACGTGTCGATGGAAGGAGCTCCATGTTTGGTGAGCTCTGAGGCAGAGACACACCAGGTAGGGTGGGCTGCTAGAGCCTAGGGCTGGGGTGCAGGTATCACAGCAGAGTGCTGGAAGAGGGGTACCCCGGTGATGGGGACAGAGGAGAAGAGGCTCACAGAGCAGCTTTTGGGTCTGGCCTGAGCCACTGGATGGCAGGTTACTTCTGTTTCAGAAGATAGAGCTGAGGCAGCACCTGGGGAGGAGGGGGACTTCAGGCTGGCAGGAAGGTCTCTGCTCCCCAAGGTCACTGCCCTTAACTGCTGCCCCTGAGGGTCAGTGCACTGGATCATTGAGTTGGGTGTTGTCTCCTGACCCAGGGTGACCCACTGGAAAGCTTTTGTTGGGGTCCCTGCCCATCCAGCCATCCTCAAAGGAATAAACATGGTAGGAGCTGATTCAAGAAACTGAGCGGCACACAGAATTGGATCATGGGGCTCAGTTGAGTGACACCAGGAGTTTCCTGAAGTCCTGATAGTCACCTGCACATCCATCTTCATGAGTGGTGCCTGCACCCAGGTTCAGGGGAGGTACGAGGGGATCTTGGGCAGATGCGGGACTCAGGATGGGCCTGCTCCTGCCTCACTCTCTCAACTGTGATGGTGACCTGGCAGGAGAATGAGAGGTCAATTTGCAGAAGGTTGGAGCCCAGCATTGTCCATGGGCTCCCTCGTCGACAGAAGCTGGACACTCTCTGAGCCTGACCCCAGTTCTGACACTTGCAGAAGCTGCCCCATAACATTCTCCTATGTGAGCCAACTGGGGCCTCCTGGTTTCTTCTGGCCCTATATCAGCACTGTGTCCCCAATACCCTGGAGACTGCCTGTCCACAACAGTGTGTGGTGTTCATATCAATATTTAAACCCAGTCTGCAGTGGACCACTCTATAGCACAGAGGTCATTTAGGAGGTGTCAACCTCTCCAGTTCCAGAAGACCATGACTTCAGAACCCCAACTCAAGGGGGTGAGTTTCCAGGCCTGGGGTTTAGGAGGTCTCAGGAGTGCTAAACACACTGGGAGGCAGCACTGAGGAAGCCCTCGTTACTGCTTTGCAAGGTGTCACTGTGGGAACCGTATCTGTTTACCACTGTCAGACACCATGACAAGAAGTAGCCTAGATGGTACCCGGTAGTGCCTGGCACCAAGGACTGGGCTCCAGGTGGATATGGGGACAGCATCAGCCACAGCTTCTCTCACAGTGCAGGGAGTCCCTACTAGACCCACTGTGAATTGGGGCTGCTCACAACCCTCTGACCTGGAGGTTTTGGGATATCTGCCGTGAGGGATGGGTTTCTGGGCAAACCCTACTGCTGGGCAGGCCTGAGCCAGCCTATGTGGGCTCTTGGTGGCCATGGGTGA
>PVIW01010569.1:0-43331 GCA_004026585.1 Noctilio leporinus
CCCAGCATCTCAGTGACTTAACATACTAAAGGTTTATGTCTTGATTTTGTAAAGTCCCAGTGGGTGTTCTTCATAGGTAGGGCAGCAGTGATTCAAAACCCAGTTTCTTGGCATTTTTAACACGAAGCTCCCCGAGGTCTGTATGTTGGCATCAAGCAGGCTGAAAAGGGAAAACCTAGATCTGGATGCCAGGGAAGCCTAAATGGTCCTCACATTGGTTAGAACTCAGTACTGTAATCACATCCTACTGCAAGGGAGGCTGGGAAATGTAGTCTCTTCAGTGCCCAGGAAGAAGAGGAGGTGGATTTGGTAGACATCTGGCTAGTGTCTGCCACAGATGACCACCTCTGAGGGAGAAACAGGTTGAAAAGAGTTAGAGAAGGTCATGAATTCATTCAAACTCGGTTGGATCATAATGGATTTGTTGGGTAGCCAGTTGAAAATACGGATCTGGAGATCTCTGAAGGATCAGTGAGAGAATCATTATCTAGTCATTTAAAGATGGGGCTAGATGAGCATCTCTAGGAGGTGAGCATAGACAGAAAAGAGGTCTGAATCCTGGCAGGTCACCAGTTTGAAGTTAGGGAGACATCAGAGAAATAGGAGGAAAATTGGGGAATGTGTTTCAAGAAAGAGTGAAGAGGGTCAGGAGATGCAAACTTCCAATTATGAAGTAATAAGTCATGGGATGTAATGTACACCATGGTGACTATAGTTAATAAAACTATATTGCCTACTTGAAAGTTGCTAGGAGAGTAAATCTTAAAAGTTCTCATCAGAACAAAAAAAATTGTAACTATGGTAACGGATGTTAACTAGGCTTATTATGTAGATCATTTTCACAATAGATATAAATATCAAATTATGTTGTGCATCTGAAACTAATATTATATTTCAATTATATCTGGATAAAGAAAAAGAAAAAGAGATCAACTGTGGCAAATGCTGTTGAGACATAAATAACATGAAGCCCAAGAAATGTGCATTGGAGTTGGCAACAAGGAGGTTGGTGACCTTGACAAGAGATGACATGATAGGAACAAAAGTCTGGTGGAGCGGAATTAAGAGGAAGTGTTTTCATTCAATAAACTGGTGATTTCTTACCAACTAAAAAAAAGGGGAAGTGGGAGGTGAGGACAGGGTGACAGCATAGCTCTTTTTTTTTTTCCCCTAATTTAAAGATTTTATTTATTATTTTCAGAGAGAGGGGAAGGGAAAGAGGCAGAGAGGGAAAGAGACATTCATGTATGGTTGCCTTTCACCTGCCTCCAGCTATGGACCTGGATTGCGACCTGGTTATGTGCCCTGGCTGGGAATCAAACCAGCAACTTTTGGGTTTGCAGGCCAGCACCTTATCCACTGTGCCACCAGCCAGAGCCCATAGCTCTTTTTTAAGAGGTTGTTATAGAAAAAAGTAAAATGTGGTGAGCACTAATTATGTGAGATTGGACAAAGTGCAGCATGTAAATGAGAATAGGAATGATCCATTGATAAAAGACAACCTGGTGTTATGGGGCATTTACCAGGAACTTATTCCGGGACCTGGGGCTATGGCAGCATAGGGGAGGCCTGTTCTGTGTTCTCAGGCAAGGCTGCTGAGGAAGGCAGACCCATACTCAGAAAAACCCCATCTGAGTGTGGTGCATCCAGTTACAGTGGGTAGTCAGTTATCACGCATCTGTCCCCCAACCCCTCCTCCAACAAGTCTTCGTCAGCAGTCTGCAAGCATTCCTTTGTTAGGTTCAGCATTAATTCTAGAACAAACGATGTATAGCAGTATACAGAACACAAGTGTTCCCTTTAGTCAGCTTTTATACTCTTCTAATTATGTTTGGAAAGCACAGTTTTAGGCTTTTAGCTTTTGTGGTAGGAATATCAAGTCTAAGAAATGAGCATTGTTCAGTGCTGAAAGAACGTTCATATACAACATACTCTTTGCAGTCCCAGTTGTACATCTCTGTGGCCGTAGGGGTGGTGATTAGCATGGCCCCATGCTTTTTCTCTATGCAGACCTTTTTGCCTATAGGAGAATTGGAGTCATCACGTTAGCTGTATTTGCACCATGCTATAAGGGTGTTTTTAAGTCAAAGAAATTTTATGTGAAGAAATAAAGGTGCCTAAATTTGATATTTACAGGATATCTGTGTAAGACATAACTACTAAACATCCGTGAAAATAAATATTATTGTATGAAGATAGTAGATGCAGTTTTGTTTTCCACAGAAACAGCAATTTACACATAATAATCTATCATAAAGGGCTCCAAGGAGAAAATAAACCCTTACTGACAAGGCCATAGTTACTTTACTTTAGGTTTCAGATCAGAATTTGGGGAAACTGAAGCACCGTCTGAATTGAAAGTGGGATGTTTGTTTTACTTGCTGGTACGGTCACTTACTGTCATTGAAGATGTGTCTAGTTTCCTTGGGTGAAGATGAAACAAAGAAGATAAACTAAATCAGAAATATTTTCTTAGAGTTTAAAAGCTATGAAAATAACTGGTAATTTTTTCACAGAACAATTGAAACCTATTCACTCTGTCAAAGTAGCTTTTGTGGCAAAGTAGCCACAAAAAATAACCCAGAAATTCTAAACCAGTTGATCCTTCCAGACTTGAAGTAAATTAGAATAGTTCAACATGGTTTGTTTGTAGCCTTTTTTTCCAGGACAACCATTTAAAATTTAAATTTTAGCCATTTGCCACGGTAGATTAAATGTTTATGAGGCTGTGTACAGCTCTTTTGTGGTGCATAAATATGGCTTTGTTTAATAAGCTTTACTGCTTATTAAAATCTTACCCTAATTAAGAAAAAGTATTTTTTAATTGTGAAATAGTTTGACTTACAGAAACATAAAAATAATACATAGAATTCCCAAATACCCTGTAACCAGATTCTCCAAATGTTAACTGTATTTGCTTTATTCTTTCTCCTTCTTCCTTTCTTTTTCTTTTTAAATTGATTTTTTGACAGAGAGAGAAAGAGGAAAAAAAAAACACATTGATTTGTTGTTCCACTTATTTATGTATTCATTGGTTGCTTTTTTGTTGTGCCTTGACTGGGGATCAAACTTGGAACCTAGGTGTATCAGGATGACGCTTTGATTAATTGAGCTACCCAGCCAGGGCCTTCTTTCTCTCTTTGAGAGGGGAAAGAGGCAGGGAGAATATGAATGTGTACTTTTCTCCTGAAATACTTGAAAGTAAGTTAAAGGCTTGATGCATGCCCCTTTACATTTAAATATGTCATCCTTTTTCCTACAAGGACATTTTTCTTTTTTTTGTTTTTTTAAGATTTTATTTCATTATTTTTAGAAAGAGGGGAAGGGAAAGAGACATCAATGTATGGTTGCATTTCACCTGCCTCCAGCCACAGACCTGACTATAGACCTGGTTTGCAACCTGGTTATGTGCCCTGGCTGGGGAATCAAACCTGCGACCTTTGGGTTCGCAGGCCGGCACCTTAGCCACTGTGCTACCAGCCAGGGCTAGGACATTTTCTTACATAACCACAGTATGATCGCCAGAACCAGGAAATAGTACTGTAACATTGTTCAGTACTACTGTTGCATCTACAGACTGTATTCAGATTTTGCCATTGATCTAATTTTTTTTAATTTTAAGAAAAATGTTTAATGGTTCATTTTTGCTTGATTGTAGCCTCCATCACTGTGAAAGTACTGCCCTGAGCCATTTCCTACAGTCCTTAAGGAAGCTTCCTCTCAGAGCCTTTTCTACAAGTGAGTACCAACTAGAGGTGGTATCTCCCTGTGCTTCAGTTTGCTCGCTAAGAAACTGGGATAAACATAGCACCTGATCCATAGTTTTTGTTAGAATTAAATGAAGTTGCACCTGTGAAGTGCTTACAGCACCCGGCATGTAGCTATCACTGAAGCATTAGCTGTTACTATCTCATTGTTTTTACTGCCTGTATAGTAATCTGTTGTATGACTGTGCCAGTGAGCTTTGGGCATTTGTTTTTAATCTCTTTCTACTGTAGGTGCTGTTGTAGAAACATATGTTTGTACAACTTCAGAATATATTTATAAAGGTAGAATTACTGAATCAAAAGGTTTATGTATTTTACAATTTGGTGTTTATGCCAAATTGCTCTTTAAAGAGCATTTTCCCAATTTACCCTCATACAAGCAGTTAATACTCATGAATATATCAGTTCCCCGCACTGTGGATTATGAACTTTTTTGTCTTATAAGCAGCTATTTGAACAATTTAAAAAATGTGTATTGTCTTTATTATCTAGATACCCTTTTTATTTATCATACCAAAAGCTTGTGGGTTTTTTTTTTTTTTCTGTTTTGGTTTTTTTTTAACTTACTGCTTTTTTTTTAAAGATTTTTTTTTTTTTTTTAATTTATCATTTTTAGAGAGGCAGAGAGAGAGAGAGACATCAGTGTATGGTTGCCTTTCACCTGCCTCCAGCTACAGACCTGGCTGGAGACCTGGCTTGCAACCTGGTTATGTGCCCTGGCTGGGGAATCAAACCAGCAGCCGCTGGGTTCATAGGCTGGTGCCTTATCCACTGTGCCACCAGCCAGGGGCTCAAAAGCTTGTTTTTAACTGCGCAGTAAGAATACCTTGGGAATAAAATGAGATGGTTAATGAGAAAAGAAACAAAAACTTACTGCAGTTAATAGGAGTACATCTGGATGTTGCTTAATTAGAACTTGCATGCTGAACACATAGGAATAACATGAAAGATGAAGGTGGAATATCAGGAATTAAGCTGTAATCTTGGAATTGCAGAAAAGCTATGCTTTTATTATTTATTTTTAAAAGATTTTAGTTTATTTTTTTAAAGATTTTATTTATTATTTCCAGAGAGCGGGGAAGGGAGAGAGTCAGAGAGGGAGAGAAACATCAATATATGGTTGCCTTTCACCTGCCTCCAGCTATGGACCTGGCTGGAGACCTGGCTTGCTGGGAATCAAACTAGCGACCTTTGGGTTCGCAGGCCAAAAAGCTATGCATTTATAAAGTGACATCCAACAGAGCAGTGGTCCAGAGTGGAAGGTGCTTCCTGCTTAGAGGAGGCAAGAGAAAGGGACCTATCATTGAAGGAAGGACCAGCATACCAGACAGCCTTCGGCAGAGTGGGAGTAGTCAGACTAGGGCTTATTGCAGGTAGGATACCACAGTTCTCCCATCACCAAATATTTCAGGAAGAGAAAAAATTTTTTTCTTGCTTTTTAACAAGTCTTTCTTGCTTATCAGAAGTAGACTATTTCGTTATTAAATAGTAAGGGTTCATTAGGAATAATTAGGAGATGGAAGAGGTGAATGACATCCTTACTGGCTCATTAATAAAAAATAGCAACAATGAAAACATGGTGGTGGGACGGTGACATAGGGAGCCTGACAAGTACCTTTCATTAGAAGTCAAAAGCAGTACGAAGGGAATGCTCTTAGGGTTTTTTTGCACAGGCTATTGATAATTCAACTCTTTAAAATACTGTTTTAATAAGTTTTATTGAGATAGAATTCACATACCATAAAATTCACCCTTTAAAGTATGCAAGTCAGTGGGTTTTAGTATATTTACAGAGTTGTGCAACTGTCACCTCTAATTTTAGAACATTTTATTCCCTCCTCACCCCTCCATGAACAATTGACCCATTAAGCTGTCACTCCCGCTTTCTCCCTACCCCCAACCCCAGGCAGCCAACCACTAATGTCCAGGGTGCCTGCGATAAATTGGCAAAATTTTAGTAAAACATACCACCAAACTGTTGTGTTTTAAAATAAACTTATATATAAATACATAAACATAGTCATTATTTTTTTAATTGTTCAAAAAAGTCTTCCTTTGCTGCAATGATAGACTGTTTGATTTTGGAATCATGAGCACGCTTTATTAACTTTTCTTTATCCATGGACATCATAATGTTTTCAGCCTTAGCTTTAACAGCCTCTTTATTGGAATGAGGTTGTTTATTAACTTCTCTCTCACAAATGCTGCATACATAATAGTCTGAAAGATTTGCATCGGGTGAACTAGGCGGCCAAATTTCCTTTGACCAAAATTCAGGAACATTGACATTGAGAAATTCTTGGCACCTTTTTGGCATTATGTGCTGGTGCACTATCTTGTTGGAAGATAAAATGATGTCCATTTGCGACTTGCTACATCCATGGTACAACTACTTCACTCAAAACATCAAGGTGAACATCAGTAGTCACCTTCAAGCCTTCTGGGAAAAAATGCAGGGTCATGATATCTCCTTAATTGCTGACAAACACTATCATTGTAGCAGGAAATTTCATTTTCATGACAATTGGGACTTAAGATTCTCAGTTTCCTTGCTTTTTCAAAGTGCCTTTCCTTTGTCTGCCGTGTCATAAACTGGCCTCTTCTAAGAACATATGATCTGTATCTGATATTTTCAGCAATAATATTGTGACCCATTGCATCCGACAACTGCAGTTTTCTTGCTATGGAACGTGTTGACTTTCCTGGATCTTCATTGATGATCTCTTGGATTCTGTGTGCAATACCTGGACTTGTGCTATCCTTGTATACCTTATGCATTTACCTTGTTGATGCAGCGACATCAGGATCAGCCTCATACACCTTCTTCACGTTGTCAACTATACATAATGGAATATTATTGAAGTTCACAATTTCCTTAGCAGTTTGCCCTGCATGCAGTCCAGAAATTACTATTGCTGTTAACATTGTATTCCTTCGATATGATGGTTGCTCTCAGAATTTAATACTTCGTATGTGGAACAATGATGTTAAACCATAACCTTAGAAACAGTTTTTCAAAGTTAATAAGTACGTGAAATAAGAAGATACAGAGTTATTGCCAAATGACCGTGCGCACCCAGTACGTTATGTCTCCATGGTGTGTTTCCTATACTGGACACTTAATGTAAATGGAATCACACACTATAAAGCTTTTTGCATCTGACATCTTTTACATAATGTTTTCAGGGATCATGTTGCAGCATGAGTCAATACTTCATTCCTTTTTATTATCAAATAACATTCCACTGTATGGATATATCACATTTTGTTTAGTCATTGGTTGATGCACATTTGGAGTGTTTCCATTTTTTGTGTAATGAGTAATGTTCTATTGGACATTCTTGTGTAAGTTTTTGCATAGATGTATGTTTCACTTCTTTTAGGTGTATATACCTGAGAGCAGAATTATTATATGATAATTTTATGTCTAACATTTTGAGAAACTGACAAACTGGTTCTCAAAGTGGCTGCCTCATTTTACAATCCTACCAGTGGTTTATATGAGTGTTCAAATTTCCCCACATCCTTGCCAAGTCATATCTTTTTTATTATAACTATCCTAGGGGGTGTGAAGTGGTATCTCACTGTGGCTTTGATTTGCATATCCCTGATTACTAGTGATGATCTATTGGTTTGCTAGAGCTGCTGTAACAAAGTATCACACACCAAGTGACTTAAGAGAAGTTTATTCTTTCACAGTTCTGGAGACTAGAGGTCCGAGGTCAGGATGTCATAGGATAGCTTCCTCCTTAGGGCTGTGAGAGAGAATCGATTCCATGCCACTTGTCTAGCTTCTAATGGGTTGTGGGCAGCCTTTGGCCTCCTTGGCTTATAGACTCATCCCCCCAGTCTCTGCCTTCATCGCCACATGCCATTCTCTATATGCATGTCATTTTCCAAATTTGTCCATTTTATAAGGACACCAGTCATATTGGATTAGGGCTCCCCATGACCACTTTATTTTAACTTGATTACCTCTGAGTTACAGGGGGTTAGGATTTCAATATATGAATTTTGGGAGGACACGGTTCAACCCATAACAGATGTTAAACATCATTTCATGTGCTTTTTGGCCATTCGTAGATCATCTTTGAAGGCATGTCTTTAAATCCTTTGTCCATTTTTATTTTTTTAAGTATATTTTATTGATTATGTTGTTACCGTTGTCCTAATTTCTCTTAACTCCCCTCTGCCCAGTTGCGCCCTTCCAGCAATCCCATCTCCCTTAGTTCCTGTCCTTGGGTTGTGCGTATAAGTTCCCTGGCCTCATCCTTTCCTGTATTATTTTTAACTTCCCCTTATCTATCTTGTACTCTCCAGGTATGTTTCCTAATCTGCACACCATTTCCCTGTATCTTCCTCTTCCCCCTCTCAGCTGATAACTCTCCAAATGATCCCCATACCTGAGATCCTGATCCTGTTCTGATTGTTTGATTTGTTTTTGTTTTTATATTTTTAGATTCTGTAGTTGATAGTTGTGAGTCGCTTTAACATTTCATATAATAGTGGTTTGGTGATGATGAATTCCTTAGCATTACCTTGTCCGGGAAGCACTTTATCTGCCCTCCCATTCTAAATGCTAAGTTTTGGTTGTAGGTCCTTGCTTTCCATCACTTTGAATACCTCTTGCCAGTCCCTTCTTCCCTGCAAAATTTCTTTTGAGAAATCAGCTGATTGTCTTATAGGAACCCCTTTGTAGGTAACTCTGCTTTCCTCTTGCTACTTTTAAGATTCTCTCTTTAGCCTTTGGCATTTCAGTTATGATGTGTCTTGATGTGGTCCTCTTTGAATCTAGCTTGTTTGGAACTCTCTGTGCTTCCTAAACTTGTATATCTATTCCCTTTGCCAAATTTGGAAAGTTATCCTTCATTTTTTTTCACATAAGTTTTCAATTTCTTTCCCTTCCTCTTCTCCTTCTGGCATCCCTATGATTCAAATGTTGGCACATTTAAAGTTGTCCCTAAGCCTCCTCATTTTTCAATTCTTATTTCCTTATTCTATACTGGTTGACTGTTTCTTCCTTATGTTCCACATCATTGATCTGAACCCTGGCTTCCTTTCCTTCACTATTGATTTTGTGTGGCTTTTCCTTTATTTCACTTCGCATAGTTTTCACTTCTTCCCTTATGTATTTGCTGTACTCAAGCGTATCTTTCAAGTCTGTGAGCATCTTTATCACCAGTGTTTTGAACTCTGCGTCTGTTAAGCTGGCTATCTCCTCATCTCTTAGTTCTGCCATTGGAACCTTGATCTGTTCCCTCTTTTGGGTCATACTTCTCTGTCTCCTCAACTGGACAAACTTCTGTGTTTGCCTCTGTGTCTTAGATAGAGATGCTGCACCTGGAAATTTTTTTTTTTTTTTTTTTTTTGAACTTCCATGCAGCTTACTTTTCTGGAACTTCTGGTTGTCTCCAGATTTGAAGTAGTTGTATTCCTTCTTAATTGTGGAGGGGCACAAAGTGTGTTGCCTATACCTTCATCTTAGCCAGGAGCTCCCTTTGTACATTTTCTTTTTTCTTTTTGTTTTTTTTAAATATATTTTTTAAAGATTTTATTTCATTATTTTTAGAAAGAGGGGAAGGGAGAGAGGCAGAGAGGGAGAGAGGCATCAGTGTATGGTTGCTTTTCACCTGCCTCCAGCCACAGATCTGACTGGAGACCTGGCTTGCAACCTGGTTATGTGCCCTGGCTGGGAATCAAACCAGCCAGCGACCTTTGGGTTTGCAGGTCGGCACCTTACCCACTGTACTACCAGCCAGGGCCCTGTACATTTTCATTTATTTATTTTTCTCAAAGATTTTATTTATTTAGAGGGGAAGAGAGGGAGAGAAATATTAATATGTGAGAGATATATCAAGTTGGGGGGATCTGGCCCATAAGCCAGGCATGTGCCCTTGACTGGGAATCGAACTGCCGACCTTTCGGTTCTCAGTCCACAGAGCCACACCAGCCAGGATTATTGAACTGTAAGAGTTTATGAGATTTTGCATTTGAGCATATAGTGGTGTCCAGTCACAATTGGACCTGCACTATTAAAATAAGGTCAAAGAGCCATGGTTGAGAAATGGTACCTGGCTCCAAGTCCTGGACCTGTTGGCCAGCAAGGCAGCCTTGATTAGTTTCTTGCCCTCTTTGCTATTCAATGTTTTCTTAAATTCTGTGATTGGTAGCAATTGAGGTACAAGGCATTGTAGTTGCATAGGAAAGATGCTTGTCCCTTGCAAATTGATAGTATGTGAAGACAGAAGAGTCAGTAATGATTGAGGACTACACCTACCTGTGAGATCACCTTTACTGAGAGTTTCTAGGATACATTGACTTTTGTTGGCCCTCCTGTTGGTGCTGTTTGTATGACTCATTCCTGCCCCTTTTCCCAGGCTCAATATGTTTTTGTTTTTGTTGTTACAGATGCCAGAAAAATCCACACTGCCCCTGCTCGAACCTTGTTCCTGTTGCGCCCCCTGCCCTTTCTGTTTTTCACTGGCAGCGGCTATGCAGGTTACCGGCAGTATGAGAAGTACCGGGAGCGAGAGCTGGAGAAGCTGGGGTTGGAGATTCCGCCCAAACTTGCTGGTCACTGGGAGGTAGGAATAAGATGGAGCCACCTTGATTTCTTTAGCAGCATGTCTGTCTGTCGCTTTCTAAATGCCTCTCAAGTTGAAATGTTCGGAAAAGTAAAATGCGGTGGTTTTTTGTTTTGGAGTGCTTGTCTCCAGTGAACTTTTGGCCTGGCACAGAAGTTGTATCTTCAGTGTCACGCTAGGCTTCCCTTCTGTCTCTAGACCTACTTCTGGTCTCCCCAAGGGCTTCGAGTAGAAATGTCCTGCTGTTGAAGTCCTCAGAGTTTGTGCCTTAGATGAGTTGGGCTGGCGCCCTAGCTGTTCATGCCCTTCTCAGTCGGAGGATGAGCTGAAATGGTTGAACTTTTGGGATGTGGTTGAGTTCTCACCAGGAACCAGACTGAAATAATCAAAATATTGCTCAAAAGGCTCCCCCCACAATAAGGCCACGTGATAAGGGGCAGGCTTCATTGTTGTTTAACATATATGATGCATAATAGCTGTCTTACTCAACGGTGCTTCCCGGGGCCCAGGACCATACCTGACTCGGAGCAGACATGAATATAATATGTAAGTTTAAAAATTGCCTTCTTTGCAGCCATAATTTAACAAATGAAAAAATATGAAATATCAATAGATCTTGGTAGCCTAGGCAAAAGGGGGTTGCAAGTAAAGATGTTACAGTATCTGGAATGATGCATTTGGTTTCCTCATGGGCCACTCCACATTGGTAACCAGCTCAGCAGAATCCATGGGCCAAAGCATCTGACTCCTGAAGGTGAGTCCCAGCATGCTCCTCGGTAGCTGTGTGAACTAGGACTGTCACTTTCATCTGTCTCTCCGTGTCCTCAACTATAAAACAGTGGTTTGGATTGAAACATGACTCTGAGGTTCCTTCTGGCTCCAAAGTAGTTTAAGGAATTACTTGTTGGTATTACGTGCTACATATTATAGGCTTCCTCCCAAAGTCCTGTTTGACTTTGGTTTCGACCCTCTTCCTCCAACAGAAATCAATAAAAGGATTTCACTTGATTTACAACAGCCCTATAAAATTGCCTTAGTCAATTGGCCACGCAGATCTAAATGTGGCCATTTTCCTAAGAAGTATCTGTCTGCGTGCTTATATATCTACCATTTGACCTGTTTGTATGCCTTGTACTGCATAATAACCCACTTCAGACTAAGAACAAAAGGTGTTCTGTTTTATAGTATTATACCATAAAACCCTTTGGTGAAGGGTAGTTGCATTGTATGTGAGGCACATTTTCAAAGCATGCTACTATACTCTTTGTTTATTTTCCATGGCATTAATGGTTTCCTCTGTAAATGTAATCTTTTCCTTTAGAGTAATAAAGTGTTTATGAGACTGATCTTATGACTGCACTCAAGTGTTGAACCCAAAATGGCTTCTCTGACCCCAGGCATTTGTCAAGGTGACTCACCCTGTGACGAGCTTGCATGCTTTCACAGGAAATCCCCACTCATTTCAAAGGTATCCCAAGATACTCTGCCTGTGGAAAATATTTGCTACTTCTAAAATCAGAAAAGACCAATGTCAGTAGTTATTGTTAGCATCCATTTTTGTATAATTGGCATTACTGCTGTATATGAGTCAGTTCCTGAAAGGCAGTTGTTTGTAATGAGGACGGTGTTGATTAGCCCTAAGTTCTAGGTCCTGTACAATAACGGAATACTGGAATGGAGAGGCCTTAGCACACAGCATGAAGTCTGAGTCCCTGTTGGTAAAGAACTGGGCTTAAGTCAGATACCGTTCTTTTTTGTTTTTTTTTTTGTTTGTTTAAGATTTTATTTATTTTCAGAGGGAGAAAGAGAGGGAGGGAAACATCAATGTGTGGTTGCCTCGCACACACCCACAACCCAGGCATATGCCCTGACTAGGAATCAAACCAGAGACCCTTTGGTTCACAAGCCAGGGCTCAGTTCACTGAGCCACACCAGCCAGGGCTAGATACCATTCTTTTGGTTGAATAAAATGGCCACAGGATTGCTCCTGTTTTTCAAAATAGGGGAAATGGTCTGGACTCAAGAGTAGACATTGTAAAACTTCAGGACAGGCAGCGGATGTGAGAGGGAGAATTCGAAACTGGCAACCAGAGGCTAAGTCTTAGTCCCACCCATCTAACCACTGTCATCTTGTATGAAAAATGAGAGAATACACCAACCTGGTGTATATATGGTCATATATTGGGGAACTTGAACCATTGTGGATTCTTCGGTCTTACCCTGGGAGTTTAAAAAACACCCAAGATCTTTGTTTTTACAAAGCCCCCTAGGAGCTCTGACGGGTGTGGCTCAGTTGGTTGGGTGTCTTGCAAAGCACAAGGTCACCAGTTTGATTCCTGGTTAGAGCATTTGCCTACGTTGTTGGTTCAGCCCCCAGTTGGGGTGTGTATGAGAGGCAACTGATGGATGTTTCTGTTTCTCTCTCACAATGGTGTTTTTCTCCTTTTCCTCCTCTTTTCTCTAAAAATAAATAAATTTTTTTAACCCCCCTAGGTGATTTTTGATGACAAGCCAGATTTAGGAACCATGACAAAATGAGCTATAAGGTTCCCTTCAGGGCTTTGTTTTTAAGTGGCATATGAAAATTCCTGGTGGTGATTTTAGTGGAATATCCCTCCCTATCCCTGAGCTCAGGTCTGACATCTCTAGAGGTGAAGGGGAAGACAAGCTGGTAGTTACTGCTGAGATGAGCCCTTGGGACCAGTGGCACAGTTTGAGATAATTGGATGATTTTTATCAAATAGCATTTGCAGATTTCCAAGAGATAGATGTCAGTTGAGGAGTGGGTGGGTCCCATGTGTGAGGCACTCCTGTTAGGCGCTGTTGACCAGTATGCCATGTTCCCCTTTCCCATGTGTAAATAAATGTTTCTTGTGCCTCAGAAACATCTAGTTATCCCCCTGTCTCAAAACTCCGAAGAGGATAGTTGTAATACCTTAATGTTGAACAGCGTTTAAATATTTTTGGACCTTGGACACCAAATCCCATACTCTTTGAACAATCCATATTACTGGTAAAAGTTGCTCTTAACACAGAAGCTGTACAGTGACAGCAAGAGATGGAGGTGAACTACCTGCTCACCAGAGCCTGATGTGTATTTGTTGCTTCCATGCCCTGAGGGCTCTTACTGGTTCACTGTCAGATGAATTTGAGTCTACTGATTTGAAAAGTTATCTGTGATAACGCAGATGAGCATTCACATTAGGTCTTATTCCCCCAATGTAGTACTCTTGAGGAATTTATACCAGTAGCTTCACTTTGTTGAAATAGAATTTCTTTTATTGGTAGCGGTATAGAAGAAATGATAACTCCGAAATCTATGCCTCCTCCCTCTCTGTAGGTGATTTCTCTTTTTGGGACTGGCTTATTTCATTTATCTTAATATTTTTAGATTTATTCAGTGTTGTTGAATGTATCAGAGTTTCATTTTTAAGGCTAAATAATATTCCATTAAATGGAATTTTATTTATCCATTCATTTGTTGATAGATACTGGATTGTTTCCACTTTGTTGGCTGTTGTGTGAAAGTATCTGTTTAAGTCATTGCTTTCAATTCTTGTGAACATGTAACTAGTAGGAGTGGAATTGCTGGATTATATAGTCATTCCATGCCTTTTAAAGAACTGTCAGGCTCTTCCACAGTAGCTATACAGTTTTACATTTCCACTAACAATGTACAAGGGTTCCAGTTTATCCACATGGTCACCAACAGTTATTTTTCATAGTAGCCATCATAATGAGTGTGAAGCGGTGTAGAGAAAGAAAAAACTATGCCCCTTAGTTCTTTCAATTGGTCTAATAAATTTATGAGACAGACTAACAAGAGAAAAGAACCTAATTTAATTACATATTTATATATGGGAACCCGACATATATGAGAGGCTCAGAAACCGATAGGCTGATGGTTCACTTCATGGTCAGGGCAGAGGTCTCAGTGGCAGGTTCGGTCCCGGCTTGGAGCACATGCGAGAAGCAAGCAATGGATGTTTCTCACATTGTTTTTCTCTCTTATTTCTCCTGCTCTTCCCATCTCTCTAAAAAAAATGAATGAATAAAATCTTTTAAAAATAAAAATTAAATCAGATAATCTTATTGTAGATAAGGTCCCTAATTCAAATTCTTCTAGGTAGTAAAGGCAGGGATGGAAGTTTTTCTTGAGCCAAAAGGGTCTTGGTTGCCTTTAATAGCAACTCAGGTTAACCTACGTACCACAGAGGCATATTTTGGGGTGACTCATTCCGAACCCCTACAGTTTTATCTCATTACAATTTTAATATGCATTCCCTAATGACTAGTGGTGGTTTAACATCTTATTCACATGCTTATTGGCTATTTATGCATTTTCTTTGGAGAAATTGTCTATTCAAGTGCTTTGCCCATTTGTTTTTTGCTGAGTTGTATAGTTCTTTACAGGGGTGAGCAAAAGCAGGTTTACAGTTGCGAGTACATGAGAATATATTCCTCTATTAATATATATTCGTTATGTTATTTTCCTTATGAAAAACTGTAAACCTGCTTTTGTCCACTTCTATATTCCGGATAGCCTGATGCTTATCTGGTATGTGTATTTGCAAATATTTTCTGTCACTCTGTGGATTGTCTTTTCACTCTTTCCCCTGCCTTCCCCCTCCCAGTACCACTCATCTTTTATTAGGTATTAATTAGGTGATGAAAGAATTCAGAGGTTCTGGTCAAAAATCATGGTCAGGAATATGGAAACCACACTGGGTTGTCTTCAATGGTACTTTCATCACTGCTCATGTTTGAGTTCCTTATAATTATAAGAAAGATAGTAGTTGGAAAGCAGGGAAGCTGCCAGCACCATAAAAACAAAATGCTGCCCTGTCTTCACTCTGACATTCACCAGCAATGCCTTAAGGGGTGAGAGCCCGCATCACTATCCAGCTTGGCAGCTTCCCTTTGCTAAGTTCCTTCTTCACTGGTGCAACTAATGCCATCTTGGGGTCCAAGGTGTCTGCTCTTTCACTCTTTTGATTATCTTTTTTTTTTCAGTTTTCACCCAATGGTGAAAGTATATTTTTATTGATGTTAGAGAGAGGAGGGGGGTGGGGAAGAAAGAGAGACATTGATCACTTGCCCCATATGCACCCCAAGTGGAGATATATGCCCAGCTGGGAATTGAACCAGCAACATTTTAGTGCATGGGAGGAGGCTCTAACCAACTGAGCCATCCAGCCATGGGCTTGGTAATATTTTTTGATGCCGTCTGTGGGTCATGCATATATAGTCTTTGGCTAACCCTTCACCTTCTGTTATCCGGTCGTTCCCCCCACTGCCCACCACTGACAACTATGTCTATTCCATATGTTCATGTTACTGTTTCTATTGTATCAGTCAGTGTATATTCTATTAGTCATTTCCCTATTTCTATTTGTCAGTTCATTGGAGCACACATAAAAAGTGAGATCATAGGGTATTTTTCTATGAAAAAAATGCTCAACATCACTAATCACCAAAAAGATGCAAATTAAAGCCACAGTGACATTACCTCGCACCTGCCAGAATGGTTACCATCAATAAATCAATAAACAAGTGCTGGAGAGGATGTTGAGGAAAGGGAACCAACAGGCACTGTTGGTGGGAATTCAGACTGGTGCCTCCACTCTGGCAAACAGTGTGGAGTTTCCCAAAAAAATTTAAAATGGCCTTTTAACCATTATCCAGGCCCTCTGCCCATTTTTTAATCGGATTGTTTGAGGGGTTTTTTTGGTGTTAAGTTGCATGAGTTCCTTATATATTTTGGATATTAACCCCTTATCAGATGTATTATTAGTGAATATCTTCTCTCATTCAATAGGTTGTGTTTCTGTTCTATGTTGATGGTTTCCTTTGCTGTGCAAAAACTTTTAGTTTGAGGTTGTCTTGTTTATTTGTTTTCCTTACCAAAAGAGACATACCCAAACAGAAATTACTAGGAGTGATGTCCGAGTTTACTACCATTGTTTTCTTCTAGGATTTTTATGGTTTAATGTCTTCAACTCTTTTCATTTTGAGTGTATTCTTGTATATGCACCTTGTTTTCTTCATCATACTAGAGGCCACCATTTCTGGGAGCCACTGGAGAAGGTCTGCAAGAGCCTGGGGGTGTCCAAGAATTGCTGAGGCCTGGTAGGACTGCCAAAGAACATTTGCAAGCACTGGCCTTTCTCAAGGGGCCCCACTGGCCCTCAGGGGATGAGAATTATCCAGAGCATCTGCCATCCTTATCCCACCTCTACCTTATCCCCTGACACTTAGCAGGGTCGGGCAGGGTGTTGCAGCATGTTGGCCTGCAGAATGTGCAGTGGTGCTAAGTGGTCTTCCCACCCGTAGGAGTCCACACAAGGTAGGAGGGCTGGAAATTAAGGACCCGCTGTGGGCGGGAAAGGAAACTTTTCATAGCGTTTTTATTTTTCCCAAAAATGATTTGTCAGCTACTGTCTGGGATCTGGAAGGCAATTCCCTATGAAACAAGTGGAGGTCAGGTTAGAAGGTAGGGAGGACTCATCTAAGGGCTCACCTTGGGCTGGTTTATGGCTTTTCTAAATATCCTTCACTGGAGGGGCTTTGCGTGGTCATAAAGGAACCCCTGAAAGTGATCTGAAGTTGGTGTGAAGCTGACTGGTCGCTTTACAGGGGAGAGTGTTGGTGCCAGAGGCTGCTCAGCAAATGAGAAGCTGGGCTTTTCATCCAGAGATCTGTTTTTCCTGTGGCCTCGTGTGAGCTGGGCCTGGTCTGGAAGTACTGGAGGCTTTGGGGAAGTTTGAATGGTCTTGCAGGATCTTTCTGCCTCTGGCATTTCATTCTGCTAGGATTTTGTGCCAGCATCTTTTTGTGCTTTAACTCCTTTTTATTGCATCTCACATGTGTCCATTATGTCATCTCACATGGTATTTGGGGCTTTGAGGTGAATAGGAGTTTGAAATCTCATTTGGGCTCAAAGAATGCTGTGAACCCCCAGGGCTGGAACTCCACATGGGCTACCCCTGCCTCTCTGCCCCTACTGGTGCATTGTAGGTGTGGAATATCATGGAAGTCCTAGAGGTAGGACCCTCCCCAATGTCTCCCTTCTCCTCACCTGGCAGCCCAGGTCTGTAGGTTGTCAGGAGAAGTTGCTTGGGCTGGATCCAAATGAGGATGGATATGTACGTGGCCTGTGTCTACATGCCACTGTGTCCTGGGCTGCGCTAGCCCAGCTCCCCATCTCTTTAGCCCTGTAGGCTCTCTCTACCTTTCCTTCCTTCCTTCCTTCCTTCCTTTTTCTTTCTTTCTTTCTCTTTCTTTCTTTCTTTTTAATGTTATTATTTTCAGAGAGAGGGGAAGGGAGAGAGGCAGAGAGGGAGAGAGACATCATTGTAGGGTTGCCTTTCACCTGCCTCCAGCTACAGACCTGGCTGGAGATCTGGCTTGCAGCCTGGTTATGTGCCTTGGCTGGGGGATCGAATCAGAGACCTTTGGGTTCACAGGACGGCGCCTTATCCACTGTGCCACCAGCCAGGGCCTCTGTGTGTTCTAATGTTGCTTTAGAAACTAAATTCTCAGTGAAAGAAGCTGGGGTTTAGTTTTTGTTCTCTAGCCTGAGCAAGAAAAAGGAGCCTCTGAGGCAGTATGACCACTGGGTGGTGTGCTGCCCTGGCTGTGACCTGCACAGTGCACAGACAGTAACCAAGCTCAGAATTCTACCTTTCTTTGGTTGATAGCCTTCCCCATCAGACCTTCCCCCTCAGTTAAAAATCTTATGTTGCTTCATTCCATCCCATGTGGACTTGGGCATGCAGGCGGAGTGCTGACATCCCAGGCTAGGGCTCTTCTGTCTAGTGGCTTAGAAAGGACACATAGAGGATCACTTTGTAAATTATATGATGATCGTCTAACCATTATACTGTACGCCTAAAACTAGTGTCAAGTAATATTGAATGTCAACCATAATTGAAAAAAAAATTTTAATGAAGGTCAAGGTACAGAATTACCCCATATGTCCTTCAGCTTGTGTATTCAGCCAAGGGGTGGATCTTGCCCCCTGGGTCCTCTGTCTCAGGGCGAGGTGTAGGAAGGAACAAGGACTTAGATACCTTCTGTCTTACGTTCTTCCTTGAAGGGCTAGACAAATTACTTAGTCCAGAGGAGCAGGGCAGCACCTGAAGGGCCAGCCGGCCCAGAGAGGCTATGGGGAGGGGCATTGGGGGAGGCAGCAGCCCCAGGAAACTAGCTCCTGCTGAGGACAGCCTGACACCCAACCCAGGTGGTGTCACTGGGGAAGTCCCTTGAGTGTGATCAGAAGGAAGCTGGTCCGCTCTCTCCCCTTAAAGGGGCCCCTGGGCAGCCAGGCAGGGCTAGGCTGAGGGGCGGAGCAAAGCTCCAGTTGTCTGGTGTCCGCCCTCCTCCTCCCCCCACTGTCTGATTGGCTGGAGCCTGAGTCCCGCCCACCAACCCTCGGCTTCCCTGAAGGGGCAGCACCGCCCCCAGTCGGCGCAGCCGGAAGCCAGGGAGAGGACCACCCGCGTGTGAGTGAGCTGGGCTCTCCTTGGGGACAGCTGGCTGGGAGGCTGCTCAGACCCGGGGGGCCCTGTGGTGCGGGCACAGCCTTCTTGCTTGGAGCCTGTGGCCTTGGGACTGAGGAGCCCACCCGATAGTCTCAACCAAGTTGTGGGCTTTCCCGCCCCCGAATGGCAGTCATGGGACCGGCTGGATGAGCTCACTTCCTCCCCATCCTGTAGCATCTCCTGGTCGTAGAGCTGAGAGCTCGGGATGGTCTCCACGCTGCCCAAAAGTCCTGGGCAGGCGTCGTGGGGGAAGTTTGCTGCCCTGTTCTTCATGGGACCTGGAGGTGTCAGTACTTGTCACTCGGTCACCTCCTGAGGGGGCCGGGGAGGGGGGTGACTTGCTGCCCTTTTCCTCACAGGCACTAGGGATCGCCTGAGGGGAGGTTTTTTTCCTTTGGGAGAGTTGTGGTCCCAACTCCACCCATCCTTCCCTGGGCCGCTCTCCTACCGGCTGAAAGAGGCGATCTTGGGCCTATCTCTCTGCTTCCTCTTATCTTGCCCAGGGCCTCCCCAAGTTGGCCACCCGGGAGGTCCATTTCCGTGTTCCCTACTTGTGCAGTTTTGTCTGTTTTCTAGTCCACCTGGGCACAGCTGCCTGATGGCCATGCCTCAGAAGCAGGGGTGGAAAGTGGCCCTGCTCTCCAGGGTGGAGAAACAGGCCATTAAGACATGTTTTGGAGGCACTGGGGTTTCTGCTAAGGCTTTAGAGGGGTGGCCTGGGAACCCGGTGAGATTTCCACGTGGAGAGCAGGTGCAAATTCCCAGGTGGTCTCAGGCCGGACAGGAACAGGGCTGCGAGGCCCTGTGTGCCCAGGGAGAGCCTCTGGCGGGGTGGGCAACCCTGACTCCCTACTGCCTTCCTGACCTTGCTGAGACTCAAACTTGAGTCTATCAAGGTCCTAGGGAACCAGGCAGGAGCATACACACCATGTCCCCTGTCTGTAGTAACTGGTAACCGGCCAGGGTCAAGCCATCCTACTTCAGTTGGAATGTTCCATTCCACTGGGGAGGGGGGATTGTTGCCTTCATCCTGGTTAGTGATGGGTGGATGGGGACACTGCGGTACTGCTCTGTGTGAACCCTTGGAGCAGCACATCCTGGCAAAGGTGACTCTGCCCCAGCCAATGGTCCTGTTGGGCCCTTGCTTCCTGTTCACAGGGGCAGGAAGCCCCTGTGAGCTTCTGTGTTCCTTCCATCCTCCCAGTGGAGAACCCACCGCCCACCCCAAGTCTGGGTCTGGAAGGGAAGACGAGCCATCAGGAGCCGGGTCTGGGTGTGAGGCTGCACTGAGCTCATACGTGGAAGGAAAGCGTGAGTTCTAAGTAGAGTTGTCCTGGGTCGTCGCCACAGCTATGATTTAAACTCCCAGCGGGTGAGTGGGAAGAAGGACCCTTTAGAGAGCCCCTACAACTTGCAAGGCCTTTCCCTGATCTCAGGGAGGCTGTGGGAAGGCAGCCAGGATTTGCAGTAACCAGGTTGTCCCTGTCCTCCACCAGAGCCACTTTGAGTTCTCATGTTCCGTGTGGCTGGCCCTAGGCTTTGTAATGACTTGGAAGTCCTATTGGTCACGACCCAAAACTCACCTCCAAGTGTTCTTGAGATTGTCAGGATGGAGGGAAGGTGTCCATTCTTCCCCACTTCAGAGCACCCTCCTTGTAGGTTGCTCATCCTTGCCTGACCCCTCCCCTTCCCTGACCCCCACCGGTAACACTCAGGGCACCAAGACATGGAAAAGCTCTGGCTTGGGCTCCAAGGGCTGGCACAGGCGTGGAAGGAAGCGGGGCTCCGAGGTGGGGAGTTGGGGAGGCCTGCAACACTGCTGGCTGTAGAAGTGGTTCTGCCCTTGGGAAGTGAGTTCTAGGGACCCGCTTGCCTATCCTGCAGCTCTAAACTGGACAGGGAACCTCTGGGCTTGTTTCCTGGGCAATAGATGATTTCATATCTGTTTCCTGGGGACCTTTTGGGCCCACAGGTGGTCATTTAGAAGAGGTCTGACACCCTTATCCATGCCCTGTTCAGAAGAACAGGTAGAGATGGGACTGAGGAGGTAAGGGCCTCCTGCCCAGCCCCTCAGGTCAGTTCCCAGGCTCTAGGACAGCAGCTTTTTGGGTTGGTCCTCCTTGAGCTTCCTCCACGGTGGGAGGGAAAGCATCTGCCGTGCCCTGGTGGGCTGCCTGGTCAAGCCCCTGGATTGGAGGCCCTGGGAGACAGTGAAACAGTGAAGTGCAAGCACAGGCATCTGCTTTGAGGACTCAAGGTTTTGTGACAAGCTGGGTTTGTTTGTGGGCTCTTGAATGTGCCTTTCCAGCAGCAGACTGCAGTGGTCACCATCCCCTGTGGTAGGACAGTGAGGAAAACCAGCAAGAGGAGCCTGGGACTTGCATCCCCTTCAAGGCCTCACTGGCCCCACCCTGAATTGGGGGCGTGCACTCCATTTGAGCTTTCTGGGTTTTAGAGAACCCTCTCCTGGAAGCCAAGCACCAAACTCAACCCCAACTGCCTGTCACCCCTCTGGGCCTGATTTCCTGGGGAGCAGAGTAAGGCCAAGGTGTAGTGTGCCGGGGTAGGGGGGTTGGGGGTGGTTGGTCACCAGAGTCTAGAGTAGGGGTGTCCATAGGGCTGTGGGTCTCCATCTCTTGAGGCCAGAGGATGCATGTGCCTTTATATGCTTCCACGTGAGGCCTGGCCCACCCACAGTAAGCTATCCCTGCCCCTCATCAAGGCCAGTATCCTGAGGACATAAGTGCTACAAGTGGTGTGTGGGCCAGCTCAGGTCTGGGATGAGCCAGGCCTTGCTATCTTCTCGGTCAGGTCAGAAATCCACACCCTCATCCAGGCCTTAGGCAGCCTTGTCCTGGCTTCTGTGGGCCCTGCCCGCCTGGAGTCTCAGTGACTGCCTGGCAGGTACGGAGCTGGGTTTTTCACCAGTGTGTCAGAGGTGGGTTTGCTGGGTGTCAGTGGCCCCCCTTGTGTGATAAGGCTACCCCTGAGTTGGGGCCTCTTGTTCATTGGCCATATGGGGTCCTGGGTTGGGTCAGTTCTGTGCCTTCAGAGTGTTTCTGAGTCCACATTTCTTCGTGTAAAGATGGCCATGCCCCTGTGCCTGCCTGCAGCTGGGATTGGAGGCCAGGCGCTGGGCGTCCTCCCTGGGGCCTTGACAGCAACAGCTGTGGAATGTTTGCTCTCCTCTGCCCCTGTTACCTGCGAGGTGACCATAAGGCCTTTGTGGAGGCAGCATGTCTTCCTCATAGCCTTGCGGGCCCCTGGCCAGAGCGCTCTCCCTGTTCCCAAGTAAAGATGGGGAGGGTGGAGTGGGGGCAGGTATGTGCTTCAGGCCTGGCCTGTTCCCAGCTCCACATTGGTTTTCCCTGTTATCACCCGGGTGATCATCTCCTGAGGAGGCCTTGAGAGGTCAGTGTCCAGAAGGGGGGTGGGGGGCTTTTAGACAGGGGCCATCAGCAGTGAGGAAGAGCCAGAGCTGTTCAAATGCCCAGGGTCTCAGCAGCCCCACCTCTCCCACCTTCTGTCCCTCATTCCTCAGATGCTGATTTGTCCCTGAATGGAAAATGGGTCAGGTCCTGGCAAGGGAGGGGCTGCCCCAGCTGCAGACAGGGCGACGCTGGGTGCCTGCTGGAGCACAGGGCTCAGATTCCCACTTGTGCTCCTTGAGCCCAGAGGGGCCTGGTCCCCTCCCTGCCATCAGCTCACTGTCACCATCCCTTCATTGGAACAGGCAGGTGGCCAAGCCTGGGGACGGAGTGGGCTAAGCTCAGGGCTGGTGATGCAGGCCCCAAGCAGGAATGTGACCAGTGCCTGTCTTCGCAGTAGCCCCAGCTCTGTCCTCTGGTCTCTGAGCAGAGGAGGAGGCCCACCAGCCACCAGAAGCAGTGACTGCACAGGAGCTCCTTGGGGGGAAGGGAGGAAGGAGGAGGAACAAAGGCGATCGTGCTGGCACCGCCCTCCCTCTCCGTGCCCGCCCACCATGTGTCAGTCAGAGGCAAGGCGAGGACCAGAGCTCAGCGCCTCGAAATGGTGAGATGCTGCTGGCGGCCTCCTAACCCCGCTGTGCCCCACCACGACCTCCGCAAGGTCAGAGTTCATGTCCAGCGGTCCCGCAATGGAGGTGGCAGCAGGGGCCTGGGGGTTCAGCCCCCGAGGCTGGAGGGGCCCGGCCCTGGGGGCTTGAGTCGGAGAGCCCGCTTCAGGTACTGGGGAGGCGGAGCGGGCTGGTGGCCCAGTGTCTGTGTCGCACCTAAACTGCTGCTCCCCCACCCCCAGGCACCCCCACCCTGCTTGGCTGTAGCTCTTCTGGTATTGGTTCGTGTGCTTCTGCAGTGAGCAGGGTGGGTGGGGGCAGTGGGAGCAGGCGTCAGTGATTTGTCTGGCTTTGCTTGGCCCCCACCACCAGCCAGACCTTTTAAAAACAAAGGGGTAGGATGGGGGAGAGAGTGAAAGCAGGGAGTCTGGGGAGCAGTGGAGATGCGGCACCTTCATGGCCAGCTTGCCATCAGCTCAGTTCTCCATTTTTTTCTGCTTTCCGTATTAGCTGAGATGCCTCTTTGTTCCTTGGTTTGTTCAGCAAGTGGGGGCAGAGGACACAGCTTCTCTGAGAATGCACAGGCACAGATGGGAGCCTTAGATTGTCCAGTTGAATGCAGTCTTTTTGCAGATGAGGAAACTGAGGCCTTGGGGGACATTCTCAGAACAGGTGGCAGTATAGTATCCTGATGGCTACACTACGGCCTCAGAATCATTTTCTGGGGCTTTACGTATGTGATGAGTGGACTTCGGCCTCACTCTTACACCTCAGGAGGCCAGGGTTCTTCCGGTCGGAAGGCTGAGCTTATGCTGAATGCACTAGATTTAGGCTGGTGGGACTTGTGAAAAGGCCCATCCATCTTTGCTAAAGGAGAGGCCTGGGTTAGGTGTGTAGCCCCAGCAGACCTGAAAGGTGGCCTGAGGTGCGGGCAGTATCTTCCGACCAATTTCTAGATTGGTTTTGGAGAACCTGACCTGATGTAGAATGACCATGCAGATAGCAGTGGGGTGGGGGGAGTAGCTGTTGGCCAGGGTGGGAGGGGGGGGATGTTTTCCTTGATGCTCTTGTCAGGCCCAATTCCTTAATTTATCAGATGAGAAAAAAGAGGCCTGGAGCCATCCTGTGGTGGGATGGTAGCAGTGGCTCCCCCACTGTCATGTGTGGCTACTTTGAGGGACTCTGAAGGATCAGACAGGCGCCTGGGGGAGGGTGGGGGCTGTGAGGCTGGCTCTGCACCATGTCTTTCCACGCTACACCCAGGTGGTACTTAGCCCTGAAGAGCCTCACTCCCATGTTCGGGACCTGTTCCCTCTGAGGGGTTAAGAGCTGGAGACCTCACCTTCTGTGTCTCACTACCACGTACCTGGTCTTCCCCAGCTGGCAGGCAGGTGTGAGGGACTGGGAAGTAAGTTTGCCAACCAGTGGCAGTCAGGCCCCCAACTCAGAATGGGGTTGGGATAAAGGGCACAGCCAGTGCTGCAGGACTTCGTTGAGAAGAGAGCTTACTGAGGGCAGGGTGGGATTGCCAGATCCTGGCGCCTGACCCCAGTCATGCATGGACATGTGCCCTACAGGTTGCACTTCCCTCAGCTGGCCTTGAGACGGAGGCTGGGACAGCTAAGCTGCATGTCCAGACCTGCCCTGAAACTGCGCTCCTGGCCCCTGACCGTCCTCTACTACCTCCTGCCCTTCGGTGCCCTCAGACCTCTCAGCCGGGTGGGATGGAGGCCCATGAGCAGGGTAAGTGTGTACAGGCTGCTGGCCTGGCCCACCCAGGGCAGCTGAGGTAGGGACCCAGAAGATTGTCAGAGTTGAGGTGACAGCTGTGGGAGCTGAGCCCTCTAGGAGGGTGGTGTTGAAAGGCAAGTTGGTTGAGGACCTTGCCTTGCTGGTTGATGACTTTGGGCCCCACAGCCAGGTGACTGAGGGCCGGCTCGCTGTCCACTGCCTGCCCTCTGCCTGCATGTGTGCCACTGGGGACTCGGCTTCTAGGCTTCTGGAAGGAGCCTATACCGGGCATTCAGAAAATGGCATCTGTCTCCTTTTCTTTCTTCCAAGGAAAAGTGAGCTTAGAGGTAATTTTGAGGAGAATCCAAATTAGTTCCTAGATGCCCAAGGGTGGTCCAGGAATACCGGAGCTTATTTGGGCCTGTTAGAGTAGGGGTGCCTTCGAGGACCTGGGAGCCCTGGAGGGCAGGCTGACACTAAGGAAGAAATCCTGCTGCTGGGCCCGTGCACAGCCCAGGTCAGGTGCTGCGAAGGTTCAAAGGCTAGGGAGCTCTGTTTGGGCGATAGCCCTGAGGTTCACGGCAGCCATGGACAGTGGACAGGCACCAGCTGGGAATTCTGGGAGCCACTAATTCAATACCTCCTGCAGGTGTTTAAAAGTTGGAATGAAATTACTTTACACCTTGGGGACTTCGTGTCTTGGTTGTGTTCGGACAAGCAGCAGCTGCCAGTTAAGAGGCAGGTCCCATTATGTCAGCAGGGCATAGAAAGATTGCCTGGCCCTGGTAAGAGTGGCTGTAGGTGCTGGTTCCCTTGTTCCTAGAGGAGCACCTGTTGTGGCTGGCCCATCACAGGAGGACGTGTACCAGCCAGGCAGGGTTCAACAGAGCACATTCTGGCCCTGGTGACAGTGATACAATGCATCTGCCTGTCAGAGTCCCTGATCTTGGTGGGGAGAGGTGGGGGTAGTAGTCTTGCTTCCCATTAGGGCAGGGATGTGCACTTTGGGCTGTAGACTTGCCTGTCCAGTCTCATTTCCGTGATCCAAGATATAGGTACTGCTTCTTGTCAGTTAGCTTGTGATGGTGTCAAATTCATTTATGCTCCTATCCCCCTTTAAGAAACAAGACTGCTGGCCAGTCCCTCCAGGGACTGTTTGGTGTGCATAAAATGACTGAAACACCTTGGTTGTAAGTCACGGTGTCACCGTTTCAGCCTACTAGTACTCAGTTTCTGAGACTAGGTTCAGTCTGGTTCCTAGTGAGAAACCACATCACATAAAGTCAGAGTAGGGGCCCAAGGCCCTTCCAGTGGCGGGCACTTGACTGGGGCGTAGCAGACTCCACCTGTGGCTAATTTATCCACCTTACTGTGGCCTGCAGGTGGCTTTGTACAAGTCAGTGCCAACGAGATTGCTGTCAAGGGCCTGGGGCCGTCTTAACCAGGTGGAGCTGCCACACTGGCTGCGCAGGCCAGTCTACAGCCTGTACATCTGGACCTTTGGGGTGAACATGAAGGAGGCTGCTGTGGAGGACCTGCACCACTACCGCAACCTCAGCGAGTTCTTCCGGCGCAAGCTGAAGCCACAGGCCCGGCCTGTCTGTGGCCTTCATAGCGTGGTAAGGCCAGATCCTGCCTACTGCTGCTCTCCAGAAGTGTGATTCTTGTCTGTGTCTTTGGGAACCAGTCCCTATACTTTCCATGGGTAGCATGTGGGCATTCCTCCTAGACTGGGACCCCAGGGAGGAGGAGATCCCGCCCCACATCCCCTATGTCCTTTCCTTTACCATTCCTGGCAGTAACTCTCTCCTAACCCTTCCAGATTAGCCCATCGGATGGGAAGATACTCAGCTTTGGGCAGGTGAAGAACTCTGAAGTGGAGCAAGTCAAGGGTGTCACCTATTCACTGGAATCATTCCTAGGCCCTCGGGCCTCTGCAGAGGACCTGCCCTTCCCACCAGGTGGGGCCTTGCCTGGTCATAGCCTGTTTGCCCTGCTGCACTGTCTATAGCAGAGGCCAAAGGATGAAGGCTGGGAACAGGTTGGGGAGGGAGGGACACTGAAGAGCTAGCCCCTGGGCCAGGAACTATTCTACCCAGAGCTTTGGGGCCTCTCCGGAGTATGTCCGGACTACATGCAGGCCCCCTGCTAGGAGGCATTCGGTGCTTGTCTCATAGCCTGGCCCTTGTGTTTGTCCACCCCACAGCCACCTCCTGCAACTCCTTCAGAAACCAGCTGGTCACTCGAGAAGGGAACGAGCTCTATCACTGCGTCATCTACCTGGCCCCCGGGGACTACCACTGCTTTCACTCTCCCACTGACTGGACCGTGTCCCACCGGCGCCACTTCCCAGGTAAGCCAGGACTGGCGTATGGCTGAAAACTGCCTCCAGGAGGCCTGGACAGATGCCCTCAGCTTCTAGGTTTCAGGGGGCCCGGGCTGTAGATTTAGGGTGCTGAGGCCAAGAGTTGACTGCTGGGCATGGGCAGCAGTGGGTAGGCTGGAGTCCATCCTACTCTATTTGGAATAACTGGACTCTGCAAGGCTGGTCCTCCTACTGGGTGGGGATTAGCAGTGTCCCTGCTTCCACAGGCTCCTTGATGTCTGTGAACCCTGGCATGGCCCGCTGGATCAAAGAGCTCTTCTGCCATAATGAGCGGGTAGTCCTGACTGGGGACTGGAAACATGGCTTCTTTTCGCTGACAGCTGTGGGCGCCACCAACGTGGGCTCCATCCGAATCTACTTTGACCAGGTAAGCAAAGCCCACGGGCTGGGCCACTTAGGATCCCTCTGTCCCATGGTTGCCTCTCTCTGAAGATGGCTGGAAAGGGAGGGAATTAACCTCCCTATCTGGCACTTTGCTTCCCAGCAGAAGCAAAGGGGAATAGTAATTTTGGGTGGAACATGCTGATTGGAGGCCTAGTGTGTGTGGGGGTGGCTGTTGCCCACCCTGCCCCAGGTGGTGCCTCTCTTGGTGTCTGTGACCTACCCCTTTTCCCCCTGGCACAGGTCTTGGCAGCACTATTTGTAGAGAACAAAGTAGGGTCTGATTGCTCCCTATACCCTCAATGGCCCAGTTCATAGCAGGTGTTGGGCATTGTGTCCTGTTAGACAACTAGCCCTTGGGCCAAGTTGCTCTCCCCACGTCCCTTTCCAGGCTGGCTTGGGGAGAGGTTGCAGGGGGTTATGTTCAAGGGCCAGTGAGTAGGTGTCTACATGCTCTCCCCCTGGCCTCCCTCAGGACCTGCACACCAACAGCCCACGGTACAGCAAGGGCTCCTACAATGACTTCAGCTTCGTGACGCACGCCAACAAGGAGGGCATCCCCATGCGCAAGGGCGAGCACCTGGGCGAGTTCAACCTGGGCTCTACCATTGTGCTCATCTTTGAGGCCCCCAAGGACTTCAACTTCAAGCTGAAAGCAGGACAGAAAATCCGATTTGGGGAGGCTCTGGGCTCCCTCTAGAGAGAGCCTCTTTGCTGGCTGCAGCTGCTGAGGATCTTCCCTGGACAGAGAAAGGGGAGTCTTCTTGAACCTCCTCAGCTATCTGTGGAGGGGACTCTCTCAGGACCATGGGGTCTAACCAGGCAGGACCTGGGCAATTTCTGTTCCTGCTCTCCCAAAGGTGCAGATGAGGTTGGAGCCCCTGTCATGCCCTAGGCCATCCCCTCTTCCTACCCTAAAGAGAAAGTAGATGCTGGGATGATCTCAGATTCCTGTTTGGAGAGTGAGGTTTTAACCCACGTTGTGTAAACCAGAGACCTTGCCTCCTGGCTGAGCATTCAGTTGGTCCTGTTTAAGATGGTAAGTGGTAATGTACCTTTTTGCTGCTCCTTCCATCAGTGCTTTTGGCCTCCCCTGCACAGGTGAGGTGCCCCCTGGCACGGACCGTGGGCCTAACGGCCCACCCCTCAGAGCAGGACCACACAGCCTTTAATGCAACTGCTTTCTGTTTCTAAATTCACCCCATTCTTCTCGCCTGGAAAAAGTTTATCTTCTTCACCTTTGTGGCTGAATGCGTCACCCAACTGTCTTCTGCCAGTGTCTTCTGAGGATGGTGACTAACGGTGAGCACTTTGTAGACCCCGACAAGTGACCTTCTGGAGTGTCAAAACCAATTATTGAGGCCCATGCGGATGGGGCAGGCGGGTAGTGGTTGCACGCTGGGGCTAAGGGAGAGCTTGTGTCCCATCCTCAGCTCTACATTAAATATGGGAAAGTTGCTGCTATTGATTCAGGGGTTTATGTTGAAGGCAGAGGAGCCTTGGTGTACTGGGGTGGGAAGACAGGGTCCGTGCCTAGAAAACCCATCCCCAGGTAACAGGTATGGAGTCCTTGGGGAGCCACTGATGATGGGGGACAAGGGACAGTTTTCGTATCTCCTAGGGACTGAATTTCTCCTGCAGGAGAAGCCATTTGAACTTTTTCAACTGTATCAGTAGCACAGTATTTTTGTACGAGAAGTGGGAGACTTCTGAACAGTAATTCATTTAATTGCAACATTTTTAAATAAAAAAATAAGACTCAGTTTAGCTTTGCAGTCTGTTCCTGGAGGTGGGCTGAGCCTCCCTGAGGCAATGGCTCTAGCACAGAGCCCGCCGCAGGGCCTGCACTCGGGCTATGCAGGCATTAATGGGCTGCCGCTGAGCCTGGAGTTGTGCAGCCAGCTGCTGGATCTGCAGTTCCACCTGCGGGTCAGGTATGAACACGCTAAGCTGAGAGGAGGCACACCCAGATCCTATCCAAGGACCACTTGGGATCTTACCTCCTCCAGTTCTTTCTGCACCTGCTGCTCCGCTTCCTGGTCCTCAGGCCTAGGCTCCTCCCGGCTCAGTTCCAGCCACCGCCGCAGGCTGCCTGCTTGCCGCTGATAGGACCTGAGTCAGTGAGACACCTGCTGTGTGCCTTGGCTGGGCCCTTAGTGGAGGCTCAGCCTTACAGTGAGGCAGGGGGGAGAGTTGTTCCTATTTTCGTCCCAGCCTCCAATGGATGGCATTTTGGAGGGGCCCAGTGGGGAACTCCAAACCTCCTGCTTACGGTGAGGGAGCCAGACCATAAGACAGGACAGTCCACTGCATGCATCTGGGGGTCCAAGGGCTGTCTTCGCACCTTTTCATCCCATGTTACAGTCACCAGGTAGGCCACTCAACCCAGCTTTCACATGACTCATTCAGGTTTAAACTTTGCTCAGCTTTGTTGACCGCCCCCATCGCACAGGTAAGCGAGCCCTAGCTGGCTTCCCTGCGGAGGACTGGAGGTGTACAGGTGCCACCTGTGTGTGGAGGCTGGCAGTACACACTGTGTAGGTGAAGAAGCGCTAGGACCCTGGCAGCCAGTTCCTGGCTGTTCCCGTGGGCAGAGTTATTTCTGGGTCTTACCTGAGGTTCTGCTTCATGCTCTGATAGTCCCACAATTGCTGCTGGATGTCCTCAAGTTCACCCTCCAGGTCGGTGTGGCCCATGGCAAAAGCCTGATTTTGACTCCTCTCCAGGCTGGGCTCAGGTTGAATGGAGGGAGTCCAGGTGTTGGGAGTGGCCCGTGTGCTAGCCATGCTGACGGGCCTCCAGTACACACCTGCAGTTCCAGAGCCAGGCCCAGTCTGGGTACCTGTGAGGTCCCCAGGAAGGAGTAGACAGGGGTCAGGGATAGTGGCTGGGCCTCCAGGGTCCTGGGGCACAAGGCCAGGAGAGGTCAGCCATGCTGATGCCTGTAAAGGAAAGATGGACACTAATCAGGGAAGCTGAAGGCAGGCCTGGGACAGGGTGCCAGAACTAGACACCAAGCAACTCACACCTTTGCAGTTTGGTCCCACTCGGTCCCAGGACCAGGTTCAGCACTGCTCCAGATCTATTCTGACCTTTTACCCCTGCATACTCTGAGCTGTAACCTTTCAGTGAGAAAGTGCTCCAAGACAATTGTTCTTGTCCAAGCACCCAGCTCCATTCCTGTTCCTCACCACTCCTGCAGCTCTCTTCAGACACCACCTCTTGGGGGGAGGGGGGGGCTAACCGTACCAGTGTCTCCTTGGTTACTGAGCACTTTCTCACTCCTCCCTGCCGGACTCCTTGATTTTAATTCCCAATTTTGATCTCCAGACCTGACCTCTTCCCTCAAGGCCAGACTCACAGTCTTGTTGCTTTATGTCAAATTTGATAGGTTCAAAACACTTAATGCTTCATCCAAGTGGGCACCCAGTGTTCCTTCTTTCAGTAAAAGAACTTATTACTCCTTGAGTTATCCAAGCCAGGTCCCTTCCTTCACTTCTATCAAGCCCATCAGAGCAAGTCCTGCCTAGTCTGCCTCCCACTAAGGTTTCGGCCCATGTCTACAACTGCCAGCCAGCACCTTCTGCTGAGTCATCAGATCACAGCAGCCAACCATCCTCCACAGCTGTCCTTAAAACCCAAACTTTCAGGCCCTGGCTGGTGGCACAGTGGATAAGGTGCTGGCCTGTGAACCCAAAGGATGCAGGTTCAATTCCCAGCCAGGGCACATAACCAGGTTGTAAGCCAGGTCTCCAGCCAGGTCCTTAACTGGAGGCAGGTAAAAGACATCCATTGATGTCTCTCCCTTCCCTACCTCTCTCCCTTCCCCTCTCTCTTTTTAAAAATAATAAAATCTTAAAAAAAAAAAAAAAAAATCACCAGGGCCTCTACGATGCTCCATGATCTGTGGTCTCTCTGTATAATCTGTCACCTCTGCCACTGGGATATGTACAGCCTCGTGAGCAGGGGCCTCAGCAGGCTGTTCCCTGCCATGTCCTTAGAAAAGTGGCACCCACACTTGGTGAGGGAATGAGTAGCCTCACCGCCTCTTCCCTGAGATAGAGTTTCCAGAAGTGCAAAGTACGGGGGTGGCTACAGCACTGAACACAAGAAACCACTGAAGGCCAGACCAAAGAATGGGGCCCCAGATGCCAAGGGAAGACTTACCCCAGCAGGTACATCCACCCCATGTGGCATGAAGGAGGAAGGGGGCAGCAGCTCCGGGCCTGCACTCATCATGGAGGACAGCTTCAGGCCAGGGGCACCTGGCAGGGTCCCAGGCTGGGACAGGGAGCTGCTGGGGACCAGTCTTGTCTGAGCCTTTTTTAGGAAGGGCGTCGTCAGGGAGGGGGCTGCTGGCTCAGCCACACCTAGGCCTTGCTCCCTTAGTGCCTCAGGCCTGAACAGAGGGAAAGCAGGAGCTGGTCAGGCCTCAGTGCCCTCCTGAAGAGTAGGAAGGAAAGGGAGCACCCACCCTCAGACCCCAAATTGCAGGTCCAATATGAAAGTAACATCTGCTTTTGGGAGACTAGGCCCACATGACCTACCCTTGATTCCTGAGGGAGCCATAGCCCGAGGCCTTCTGACTCTGCAATGGATCCAGCAAGAAGTCTGGGCATCGTGGCTGCTTCCTTGCCAAGCGGACTGCATTGCTGGGACAAAACATGGGCCTGTTCCTCCAGGCTGCCCCACAGCTGCAGGGGGCCTGAGACCTCTGTGGGGTTGGGGTCATCCAGTCCAAACCCTCCAGTTACAGGGCGACGGACGGACAGAGAAAGAGAGGCTCTTGCCCAACGTTGGCTGGTGAGTAGGAGGAATCCTGGGCCAGAAAACTTTTAGGAATTCCAATGAAGCAACTCTGGTGCCTCACCCACATCATCTCATTTGAACTCCACAGTAACCCTGGTGGTGCAGTTGCTTGTCCCATGTCACAGGGGAGCAAGCTTGTCAGGGTTGAGGGATGAGGCAGGTGCCCCTCCCCACTGGCCACCTCCCCCGGCTCAGGCAGCACTTGCACTCTAGAAGCCAACAGCTACATCAACTGTGCAGCAATGAGGCAGGGGCCAGAGCATAAAAAGTGGTTTCTGAGATGGAGCCCCATTTCCTGGTCATTAGGGCAGAAGAAGCCTGGCAGGTCTGGGGGCAGGGGAGCAGGACTGCCCTAACGCTATTCCTCTTGCTGCCTGAGCTTGGGACAGTCCGCAGGGAAGAGTCCTGCTGGAGAGAAGGGTCCCAGCAGCTCAGTTATGACCCTAAGGGATGGCTGGCTACTCACAGGTCCAGGAGTTGGGGGTCCCCAGCATCCAGGGCCAGGCTGCCCAGAGCTCTCTGCAGCCCTTGAGGAGCTTGTGGCCTCTTGGTCCCCAGGGCGGCATCCCCAGCACCGGCAGCCACGTGGTCAGGAAGGGAACCCTTGAATGTCACTCTCCTGCTGGGCACAGTGGATGTGGGGGGAGGCTGAGGTGCCCTACCTGGGCCCAGTACCTTCTGTTTCCACAGCATGGCACAGCGATGGACTGCCTGGTGGAGACTGTGGGCCGCCTGCAACGGCCCATCTGTCAGATCATGCCTTGTCTCGCCTGTTCCCGAGAAGAGGGCAGGGGGAACCCTGGACCTACCTGCACCTGCTGCTGGCAATGCAGCTGCTGTCGGAGCGCCTTCGCGCCAGCTACGAACCGCAGGAGGCAAACGATGCCCTCCTGGAGGAGCTGCTGGTGGTAGGCCTGCACCGCCTGCTCCAGCCTCACCTTCTTCCTCTTCCTTTCCAGCACAAAACCCAGCCACGCAGCCCACACCTCCAGGGGGAGGAGGAGGTGAGGCCCAGCTCTCCTTGCTTAGGCTCCCCCAAGGGCTGTGCCCACACCCACCCTGCCCTCCAGCACAGGAGTCCTCTCCTGGGAGGAGCAGGGGCAGTGGGATGAGGAGCCCCCATTACCCTTGCCTGTAGTGAGAAGGCCCAGAACCATAGGGCTCGCGCTGTGCCCTGCTGCTCCTGCCTCCTGTTCGCCAGCTATGGGCCAGAAAGAAAAATTACCGAGAAATCACCTACCGAGAAGTCGCCCTGATCACAAGGCCCTGTCCCCCTCAGACCCCTCTCTGCCATGCCCTGGATCAGGGATCATCCTCTGGCAAGACCAAATGCTCTCGGGGAGGGAACACACGGAGGCAGCATGCTAGGCTGGCAGGAGAAAAGCTAGGGACATGTCCACATTGTAACTCAGTGAGCAAGAGGGACACGTGCACATGAAGGGTTGCTAGGTAGGATGCAATCCCACCTGGCATTAAGTTTTTTTTAAGACTTTATTTAGAGATAGGGAAAGGGAGGGAGAAAGGGAGAGAAATATCCCAGGTATGTGCCCTGACTGGGAATTGAACTGGCGACCTTTGGTTTGCAGGTTGGCACTCAATCCATTGAGCCACACCAGCCAGGGCCCACCTGCCATTTTATTAAGGCCTTATGCAGACTTAAAATGCATTTCCTATTAATTTCTGTATATTTATTGCCATGATGTATTTTTTAATGAAACAGGAACCTGACAATACCCAGAAATGCTGGGGGAAGGGGCTTCTCAACAGCTCCCACCTGCTGTCTCCATTGGTGGAAGCAGGACCGGCTGAGTGTCTGGGCCAGGAGTTGGGCACCCCGCCTCTGCAGGAGCTGGGGAGAGAGTGGGTACTGCCTAAGAATGTTATCAGCTCACCCATTTCAGGACAATAATGAACAA
This sequence comes from Noctilio leporinus, assembly GCA_004026585.1. Taxonomy (NCBI): domain Eukaryota; kingdom Metazoa; phylum Chordata; class Mammalia; order Chiroptera; family Noctilionidae; genus Noctilio; species Noctilio leporinus. Next base: position 34,154 of record PVIW01010569.1, read on the forward strand.
AACAAACAAATAAGCAAAACAGAACCAGATACATGAATATAATGAATAGACCTCCAGTGGGCAGAGGGGAGGAGGGCGGAGGAAACAAAGAAGGGGAGCAGTTTAGTCAAGGAACTCGCATGAAGAACCATGGACATGGACAACAAGTGGGACTGACTTTAGGGGGAGTGGGTGGGTGGGGAAGGGGACAGAGGGAAGGAAAAAGGGGATGGATGGAATAAAAATAATTAAATTAAAAAAATGTTATCGGGTGCCTCAGTTCCAGACCATAGGCTCCCCACCCAAGTAAACAGTCCTCCCATGGCCAGGTGTCCTATGTGAAGCCAGAGACCTCCTTCACCAGGAAGGGACTTCTAGATGATTCCACAGGTGCCCCTCTGACAAGCCACAATTCAAAGTGAACCAGTTTTCTCTGATAAACCATCTTCCACCAGGGGGAGACCCAATCTGGGGCTGGCATTCCCCAAGCCATCCCAGAAAAGTTCTTGCAGCCTTGTGCCCACAGGACCCCAGACCACCCAGCATCCATACTGGCTGCTGCACATTATGTAGGAAGGACCTCTTCCTCCCTGGGAGGTGGTCTCCTGGCCTGGATGGCTCCACTGCACAGGGGAACTGGGGGAGTTGCTGCCTGCTTCACCTTCTTCCTGACACAGCCCAGATGGTACACCTTCCACTGGGTCAGGGCCTGCAGCAGCAGCTGCCGACGGTAATGCTGCGCCGCCCCCTCCAGCTGGGCTCTCTGCTGGGCTGCCCTCTGGCCATGATCCCACCAACGCCAAAACCAGGTCCTGAGACGGCCTAAAGCAGATCCAAGTCAGTTTGCTCTTTTGTAGGATCCATTTGAACCATGTCGTAGGCAAAGTTTAGACAGTGGAGGATGGGGGAAGACGGCAGTGTAGAGACAGAGTCTGTCAGCCCATACTCAGTGAAATCACAAGTAGATATTGCTCTGGGGCCAGCTCTGGCCACCTTGAGCACTGTGAGCACCCGGGTCATCAGAACCAGATCTGTGTGTGCTGTTGTGACCTTCCTAAGGGCCCACCCTGAACCACAATGACCACAGGTGTGGCAAGGCTTCTCCGAGTGACTGCCAGATGCTACCAGGTGACCCAGAGGAACGTTGGCTCAGAGAAGTCCAGCAGCCTAAGACATGCAGGGGCAGAGGCTGCATCCTGCACTGTGTTTCTGTCTCACCGGATTCTCTCTAAGGAAACAAACATCATCTTATGCTGAATTTTTTTTTCCTTTGGATTTAGTCCTTAGGCCCTGAGAGGAGAGCACTAATGCCCAGATGGGAATCAGGGAAGGTGGTGTTCACAAGCCCAAAGGCTTGCATCAGTACTAAATACTGACACTGGTCTTGGCCCTGCTGTAAGCACATGTGTTGCACTGGATCCTTGTGACAACTCCAAGAGACAGGTAGCATTATCCCTACTATACAGATGGAAAACTGAGACTCAGAAAGGAGGACCTGCCCCAGGTCACAGGGTCAGCACTTGACTCCTGCCTACACTTCTGAAGCACTATTTTAATGACACCTTGCTCCTAGTTCATTCTCCAGCAACCAGCCCCACACTTGGACTGCCAAGGTGTGCCTGTAACACAGAGGCCTCAATGAAGCCAAGAAATCAAATGCACATTTACTGTGTGCTAAGGATACAGTCTCAGCCCTGGCTCGTGGCACAGTGGATAAGGCACCGGATTGCAAACCCAGAGGTTGCTGGTTCGATTCCCAGCCAGGGCACATATAACCAGGTTGCAAGCCAGGTCTCCAGCCAGGTGGAGACTGGAGGCAGATGAAAGGCAACCATACACTGATGTCTCTCTTCCTCTCTGCCTCTCTTCCTTCCCCTCTCTCTGATAACAACAAATAAAATCTTAAAAAAAAAAAAAAGAAAAGAAAAATACAGTTTCAAGTATCTCAAGTCCCTTGTACTATCCTTATTGGACATGGTAATCCCAGGGCCTGCCATGTGCCACCACCCTCTTCTAAAAAAAGCTGCCTGCCCCACAGTCCTGTGTCTGTTCCCTCTAACTCCCCAGAGTGGCCACCTGGCCAGGAGTGCACACCTGACCCAAACTATGAGGCCTGAGCAGTGCCAGGTACCACAGCCCTGTCTAAACAGAAACCAAGAACTGGGCCAAGGCCCTTGGCTTCTTTCTTGGGAGTGAACAAGAAACACAGCACTGGTGCCTGGGGTGAACGGCAGCTTGAGAACATGGAGAAGCACGTGTAATGCCAGGGTTCAGCCCAGAGGAAAGTGGGATCTGTGTTCATCAACATAAGCACCAGTCAGCCAAACCAGGGGTGACTTACCTTGGAGTAGATGCCATTAAGCCAACATAACTATTTTCTCTATGGAGCTATTTAAATTATTTGTATTTATTCTAACTACTGTCCCCTCAGTGAATGATTCACACTGCAGGGCCATTGTCTGTTTTCATGTGTCACACCTAAATGGCACAGTGTGACAGTTTTGGGTCCTTCACCATCTTTTCCTCAGTTTCCAGGGGCCCCACTTACCCCTATCCAGCACCTTCTGAGCCTCCCTCATGGTGCTGTCCTCGTGCTGTCGGTAGTATATCTGCAGTGATGTGGCCTCCCGCCATTGGACCAAGACCTAAGGGGCAGCGAAGAATGAGAGGTGATCACAGGCACGTCCTGGCTTCCAGGTGACACCCACCTCCACTGGCAGCGAGGAGGTCAAGTGGTGGGCATATGAGGCTGACGCACTCCAGGACGCGAGTCCATCCACAGACCACAGGCAACAGGCGGAGCCCCCAGGTCCCCTCACAGGAAGCCCAGTATCTTGGGTGACGGGACTTTGCTACCAAAAAGAATTAAACATCACTCTATTTGTTAAACAGAAACTATACATTATATGCAGTCTTTCATACGTGAGACTGACAAAATCACAGTAACAGCTCACACTCCATTCACCCCAAAAAGGCCTCCTCCCTTCTGAGCCCTGAAGCCAAGCCAAGAGTCCTGACTCTCCTTCCAGGGCAGGGGAAGCATGCAATGGTCTCGCAGCTTTCCTGAGAATAGAATGGGCCATGACCATACACATACGCTTCAAAGCTGTTAGGAGCAGTCCCACCCAGGCCTGCCAGCAGGGCTCCTGGCCTACTGCTCCCTTCTCTAGTGTCCCTGAGTCCACCTACAACCTGTTATTTCATTTGAGTCCCCTCTGTCTTGTAACATGTCTTCTTCCCACTGCCATGTCCTGCCACCTGCTTCCCTTTCCCAGCACACGGGACCAGACCCCACCGTGAGGCATGCTGGAGCCACTTCCCACTGACAATGACCAATGGGATGCTCTAAGCTTTCCATAAAGTCCCGAAGCCAAAAGCCTGTGAGGCAGGTGGGTGGGAATAAGCATCCTATTCTGACAGATGTGGAGACGGAGGCATGGTGATGAAATGGTTTGTCCTATGTGGAAAATACTGGGTCTGATTTGAACTAGTTCACTCACTTCATGCTGTATTCTGTTTTAATGAATACTAATTCATAATCATTGAAATAAATAAAACCTAAAACCCTGACTGATGGCACAACGGGTAAAGCGCCAGCCTGTGAACCCAAAGGTCGCTGGTTCGATCCCCAGGCACATAACCAGGTTGCAAGCCAGGTCTCCAGGCAGGTCCCCAACTGGAGGCAGGTGAAAGGCAACCATACATGGATGCTTCTCTCCCTTTCTTCCTTCCTCCTTTCCCCTCTTTCTAAAAATAGTAAATAAAATCTTTAAACAAACCCCCAGCTGCTCAGCTGGCAGAGGAGAGTTATCCCGTCCTCTAGGTTCCGTGCTCAGTTGAAATCCCTGGCTCCACCTCCCCCACCACCTTTCAGGAGGCAGACCGGCTGGCCTCTCCTCACCTTGACACACACGGTCCTTCTGTAGTGAGCTCTTGCTCGAGAGGTTTTCTTTGCTTCATCCACACGGGCTACGGTGTTCTCTCTCCAGCGATGGAACACATCCCTGCAGGTACACAGGCCAGGAAAGCGGGGTGACACCAGTGTGGAGAGACAGGAGGTTTCTGTGAATCACTCCTGGTTCTTCAGTCCTCTCCTGAGTCAAGGGTGCCCTGTGCCTAAGAATATCCATTTCACTGATAGCCATGTTTATATTGATATAGACATGCAATACTTGGTGGCTGAGCACCTGCCCTGTACCAAGCACTGGGGACATCACAGTGAACCAGGCCAAACCTACAACCTCATGCAGTTATGTGCTATGGAGACACAGTCATAACCAGGCAATGACGGGGCAGGTGATTCATGCCATGATAAGGCAGCTGTGGAGACAGGGCAGCTGGAGGGAGGATACTAGAACGTCAGCACCTATGCCCAGGACTCCTCCCTCTTTCTGTGATACTCTCAGGAGCTACATGGACACTTTGTGGGACTCTAAAGGAAGGACAGTGGTGTTTAAAGTCCACAAGGCCCACGGCCCACAGGCAACCTGGGAAAGGAAGGAGAGGAAGGAGGGATGAGGGAGGCTGCGGGAGGCGTGAGTTTACAGCTTGGCTCAGCAGCAGTGGGAGGACGGGCTCGTGAGGGAGCTGGAGCCAAGGCAGGTGACCTGCACAGGTGTTGGATGCAAAAGGTCCTAGAGGCGGAGAGATGACTCTGGAGAGTCAGTAAAAGGTCTGGAAAGCCGAAAAGACAGGCAAAGGTAGCCACTGCAGCTCCCAGAGCAGGGCAGGTGCTAATATGGTGCCTTGAGAAGCTGAATCTTTCAGGTCTGAAATGGGCAAGGGGGAGCACTCCGAGGACGGAGACTAGGAGGAGCGCTCAGACGTCCATGTGAGAGCTACTTCCCTGAGGCCCCGCTCTGCACACAGCAGGGACTCAAGACATAAGAGGTGAACAGGTGACTGGGGTGCTTACGGAGCAAAAGCCAAGTTACGCTGTGAGGAGCACGAGCTAGCCTGGCCCATCCCACACCTGGCCATGAGCAAACCTCCCCTCCCCATCCTGCCTGGGTCTGGAGTCTGTTCCCCGATCCTCAACTGGGCTCAGGAGACACGGGAAGACTCACCGCAATAGCTGTCGCTTGTGCTGGCTCTCCCTGGCGGCCACCTCCCGTAGGACACTCTGCACCCGGCTCTGGTACATCTGTACGAGATCGTGACTGAAGGCTGCCCCTGGCCTGCAGCTCTCCCTATTCCCAGGCAGGCCTCAGAGATTCCCAGCAGGGACTTGGATGCCAAGGGCACTCACTAGAGAGCGGGAGAGACCAAAAGGCCTCAGGCCAGGAGACCACCCAGACAACAGGGAGAGGAGGTCTCATTAAGTCTTTCTCTAGTAAGTCAGGCCACTGAACTCCTGGACCAGGGGCCACATTGATAGTGAGGCTGGTACCCCCAGAGAGAACTTGTCTTTACTTTTCTTGTTTGTATTTGCCAAGCAAGGAAGGAAGAACTTAGCCCTGCGTCTGTAAGACCCACTGTCCAGAGTGCCTGCTCTGTTTGAGGCTGGTGGAATTACTCTCTTCCGAGACGGACAGAAAGAACCAAAAAGGGAAACACAGTTTTCAGGATTCCCCTCCCTTCAAGGTAAGGAGATGCGGGGGAAGCAGCAGCTCCTACCCCCCAGGTCTGCAGTGCTCTGTGTTGCAAGGTGCGCTGGTGATGCAGGTCTGCTCGCATCAGCTTCTGCTGCTCAGAACCCCACAGGGCCAGGCACTGCAGACAGAGGAGAGAGCCAGCCAAGGAAGGCCGAGGGCAGGCTCAGCTTTGCTTCTATTTTACACAGTTTAGGGGAACTTGGGAAAGGAGCAAAACTGGGAGTCACGGCCTCCTCATCTGTAAGTAGACACCTTTAGGGGTTTTGTGAGGATTAAATGCGGCCAATGCCTGACTTAGGATAAATGCTACAGCAATGTTAGCATCACATTTTCCTCAGAGCAGGATGCTTATCAATGGTTAGACCAGGAGTTTCAGATTCAGTGAGCTCATACAAGAACAGCCTAGCCCATAAAAGAACAAGAAATTTTGAGCCAATCATTTTACAAAACCAGGTTAACATTCTTTATCTGCTGCCTGGCCTCTTCCCTGTGCCCCATGGAAGGTGGTTTCAGAGGGACTAGAGAGAAGCCCACGTGGCTGCTGGCTGAGTCACGCTGATACACAGCTCCACCTGTCCATAAACCACACATGGGTGGCACCTGTGCCAAAGCCTTACCTCCCTCCACCTGTTCCAGGCCCAATGCAGGAGCCACGCCGAGTGGAACTCTGCAGCCAGCGCCATGCCCGTCCTCCTGTGCGGAGAGTCAGAGCTCAGTCCTGCAGCCCACGCCCAGGTAAGGCCCTCTCAACAGGTGCTGCTTCCCAGTCCCTGGCTCTTGCCTAGCGGTCCTTAAATTTGCAAGGGAGTCAAATTTACCCTGAATAACTGCCGAAGGATTTGGGCTCTCCACCCAGGAAAGTGCACATCTAATCAAGTTTTCACAGACTACCTCACAGGGCTTCAAGTTCCACTGAAACCTATTCACGTGCAGGTGACTGACTGTGTAGGAGGTTAAATGTGGCCGGAGTCTGAAAGGTGGAGATCTTCACAGTACAAAGTAGATACAGAATGGCACCAAAGCAGGACAGTGTCTGCAGTGGGAACATGGGTGGCCTGTCCTGCCCCACTATCACGTGGCATGGTAAAAACTGCCACACCATGTCCCACTGGCCACAACTGCTGCTCCTGGGGGCCAGGGGGGCAGTTATTCCCAAACAAGCCCATTAATCTATTTCCTTGGCCATGGTCACTTCAAATGGGTGCCAACCAGAAAGCAGGATGTAGCCCATGAACAGGGCTTCAGACCCAAAGGCATGCTTGTCACCAGTCATGTTCCAGGATCCCCTTGCTACAGTCCTGGTTTTGCTTACACTATTTTAGACTAAAATTTCTGGAACTTAAAACCAGAGTCTGGGCCCTGGCTGGTGGCACAGTGGATAAGGCACCAGTCTGTGAACCCAAAGGTCCTGGTTCAATTCCCAGCCAGGGCAACATAACCAGGTTGCAAGCCAGGTCTCCAGCCAGGTCTATGGCTGGAGGCAGGTGAAAGGCAACCATACATTGATGTCTCTCTCCCTCTCCGCCTCTCTCCTTTGCCCTCTCTCTAAAAATAATCAATAAAATCTTAAAAAATAAGTAAGTAAATAAAGTAAAACCAGAGTCTAGACTAACATGATCTGGCTGGGCACTCAGACCTGACAGTGCTGCTATGATGATCAAAGCTGGTCTGAGATGGGAAAAGCTTCTGAGGCAGAAGTGCCCACTCACTCTGATCTGAGCCCTCGGGCACTGTCTCTCCAAATGGAGAAAGCCTTCCTGAGCCTCCCCTGGCGGTGGTGGGCACAGGCCACCGCATGCCGCTGCCGCTCCTGGCAATGTGCTGCTGCCTGCTGGTGCCATGTGGCCCAGGACCTCTGCAGGAGCTGCCTCTCGGCATGAAGAATGGCCTACAGCAGGAGGGGAGAAAACTGAATGGGTCAAGTAGGAAGGGGTACAGAAGCCAGAAGAATCTAGAGGCTACAATCAATGACCAGTACAAAAGAAATGAACATTCAGGACACAGTGGCCCCGGCCCAGAAGCCATCTCTGCAAAGGAAACAGATGCCCCAGGCCCTGGCCCTGCCTTGTGAGTCCTGGTCACAGGTAGGATGTCCTTCAGTGTGGGTCTGAGTTCCGGGAGATGTCCAGCAGAGGAGGTAATGAATGCAAAGGCCTGAAATGGGTCCTGCCTGCCCCAGGCACCTCCTCAGGAAAAGCCACTTACTATTCTCTCTGCCAAGCGGTTTTCTTGATGCTGAAACATCTTCTGCCACCAAACAGCAAACACTTGCTTCTCTAATGTCTCCCTATTTAAAAAAAAAAAAAAAAAATAGTAAAGCACTTAAAACTAAACTAATAAAGAATGAGAAGTTCCAAATGAATTTTTCCTTTTACATTGTGCTAGTAACAGCCAAATAAGCTTAGGTAGGAAGAAAGAAAAGGGGAAGAAAAGGAAAGCAGAAAACAGTATTCCAAAAACCCACAAACAACCCAACACTTTCCAAGTACTCTGGCGTCAGCCAAACACACAGCATGAAAAAGACCCAGGCTTTGAGACCCTGGTTCCTCTGCCATTCCACACTGAATTACCAACCGCGATCCATGATTATCAAGTGAAAGCTGTCCCAGCCCCTGCTGACCAGCCAGGACATATATCCTTGAGGCAAGTGGTTTAAAGCAGATGCCTGGGCCCCAGGGCTGACTGAAGTCTGAGCCACCCCCGAAACAGAATTTAAAAACAAGTATCCCAGGTGAGGCAGACAAGGAGATAGGTTTAGGAACCACTGCTGTCACCTCTGCCTTAGCCCACCTGCTCACCATAATGAAGTCAAGGCCTGCAAAAGCAGTGCTGTACAACTGGTCAACTGCTAAGGGGCTGTGCACTGGCCCCTTCTTTTTTTCTTAAAAAGAAGAAAAGAGAGAAAAACAAAAGGCCCTGGCTGGTGGCACAGTGGATAAGGCGCCAACCTGCAAACCCAAAGGTCACTGGTTCACTTCCCAGCTAGGGCAACATAACCAGGTTGCAAGCCACGTCTCCAGCCAGGTCTGTAGCTGGAGGCAGGTGAAAGGCAACCATACATTGATGCTCCTCTCCCTTTCTTCCTCCCTCCCTGCCCTTCTCTCTGAAAATAATGAATAAAAAATTCTTAAAAATAAAGTACTGTTAGAAATAAAGAGGCATATGAAAGAATGTTCAACATCACTAATCATCAGAGAGGTGCAAATTAAAACCACAATAAGATACCACCTCACACCTGTCAGAATGGCAATCATCAGCAAATCAACAAACAACAAGTGTTGGCGAGGATGCGGGGCAAAGGGAACCCCCATACACTGTTGGTGGGAATGCAGGCTGGTGCAGCCACTGTGGAAAACAGTATGGGGTTGCCTTAAAAAACTAAAAATGGAACTGCCTTTTGAGCCAACAATTCCACTACTTGGACTATACCCAAAGAATCCTGAAACACCAATTCATAAGAACCTATGCACACCTATGTTCATAGCGGCACTATTTACAATAGCCAAGTGCTGGAAACAGCCTAAGTGCCCATCAGTGGATGATTGGATCAAAAAACTTTGGTACATTTACACAATGGAATTCTATATAGCAGAAAGAAAGAAGGA